>JAFEJD010004246.1:0-10337 GCA_018296065.1 Blastomyces percursus
GAGGGAGGTTAATCTGTACTATCCATTACCTGTTAAGGTCATGTGACGACTCGACCTCAACCACAACTCGTCCGTTTTAAACTGCGGAGCTTATATATGGAGACTTCTGGCTTGCTGGGTTTTCTTGCTCGATGGACCCGGCGGGTTGCAATGTCAGCAAATGATATCTGCGAAGCTCTCAGGGGCCTTTCGGCCTCTCAAGAATTTCCCAAAACTGCCCGGATGTGTTCGTAGGGAGTAGAGCATTTTACATGGAGGAAAATCTCGGCGTTTTTATTCACAATTGATTTATTTAATGCCGTGCCGAATTCACTTCATAGGTATTATTTTTCATACCGTGATCTTCATCAAGCATGCTTTGGCTGCATTTCCTATATCTACTCTGCTTGCATTCCGCGTTGCTAGTCCTTCGTGCCTTGCGACATGAACCAGCCAAGCCATTCGCCAAAAATAAGTTATTGATCCGCCGACGCTACTCCTGAAACTTCTACCCCGCCATCGCTGCACTCTTTGAATACAACAAAGCAAACCACAATTTGCAGCGTCCTACAAAGTTTCCCACGGATCATCATTTCGATCGATTACGTTGTTAATTGTGCTGCCGCATCCCAAAATTATCGTATCACGCTCTTCTTACATTTCTGTGCCACAGTGCCTGAAAGCCACATTGTGACACGCTAAACCCTCGTTGAATTAACATCCTGCTTCCTGCCCACGATGTCAATCCTTACCGAAGCTGGTGCAGGGCCACCGCTTAAAGACCCTAGCACTTCAGCTTTCTCCCCTCATATCCAGCGTCATCTAAAGCACATTTTTGAATCAACGGGTGAGGCCAACAATAAAGAGACATTTCTTGAGGCCATCCAGCACAGCACTTATGAGGATTTTGTGCGATACATGTCATCTGCGTATGCTCAAGCGCCCCCTGAACCGCAAGATCTGTCGCTGCCTATGAACAACTACTTTATCAGCTCGAGCCACAATACCTATCTTACTGGCAATCAACTGTATAGCGAATCAAGCACAAAGGTTTACAAAAATGTACGTAACTCTCAAGCCTGCTCTCCACTTTTGATTTTTCCATCGTTGTTCCTTTTTGTTTCCAGTTAGAACGACATTGCAATCTATTTTGGCTATATGGTGTGTCGTTATTCGTAGTGGCGGATGCACTTTCTGGGCAAAGCAAGATTTTTACTCCAACAATCAGAAATGCTCATTGGTTGCCCATATTCCCTATTGTTAATCCGGGAAATCGCTGGGAGAACTCCAGCTGCCAACCAGGGAGCATCCATTCCCAGAGACGTATGGGAACTTGGTGTTCTTTGATTTTATTCGCAACCGGGGAATCGTCGCGTCATTGGATGGAAATGTTCCCCGAGCAGTCATCTTCACAATGACGACGGGCAACATTGTTTCAGTCCTGAAGGTAAAATCCCTGGTTGACGACGCATATGAGCTAACATGATGCCCCCTGCTAGGTTCTTTTGAAAGGATGTAGATGCCTCGAAATAGATGTGTGGGATGGCGAACTGGCTTCCGAGGACAGCTCCGATTCGTCAGATTCAGAAAGGGATCATGGCGAGCGTAAAGCGTCTCCGAAAATTGCGAAGAAGAGTCCTAAGGCCAGGAAAAGTGGCCGCTTTAACCTGTCCTCATTGTCAAGCCGCTTGGACCGGCTTTCTAAAGGATCTACAGCGCAGCCACAAGCTGCCATTACCGAACCTACCGTGGTAACTGCAGCCGGAGATGCGGGAACGGCAGTGTCATCTGCCCCCCTGCGGCTTGAACCTCGCGTTTTTCATGGTTATACTCTGACGAAAGAAATAACGTTCCGTGATGTGTGCTACGCAATCAGAGATTATGCGTTCGTCACTAGCGATCTACCCATCATTGTGAGCCTAGAGGTCCATGCAAGTCTTGAGCAACAACAGGTGATGGTAGATATCATGACGCAGGCATGGAAAGGTATGCTCGTTGAGCTTCCCGCTGATATCGAAGCTAAATTTGAAAGCGGTGAAATTGAACACTTGCCAAGCCCGGGAGAACTGCGAAATAAGATTTTGATCAAAGTGAAATGGGCACCACCCGAGACGGCGGCCGATCAAACGAAAGCTGGAGATATACCTGGAGTGCCCTCGGAAATTGGGAAACAGAAGTCAGAATTAGTAGCTGAAGATGACACTCTGGGAGGTATTGATGGGGTTGAGAACAGCGGAGCAGCTCAGGCCAAGACAAAGCCTTCGAAGATTTTACATGCTCTAAGTCGACTCGGTATTTATACGCGTGGATACACTTTCAGTAAATTTTCGCAACAAGGTATGTTATTAATGTTAAAATTTTTTAGTAACTACTAATAAGTGGTGTGTCACACGCTGTTTCAGAGCAAGCAAGAGTAGTGGGGGAGAACTACAGTCATTGATATAAGAAAGGAAAGAATCGGCTTACCAAAACATGTCTACAGAGGCAACCCACCTGAACCACATATTTTCCCTCTCGGAGAACGCTGTGAAAGACGCCCATGATAATGAACGCCAGGCTCTTTTTGAGCACAATCGAGAGTATATGATGCGAACATATCCGTCCGGCCTGCGCGTAAATTCGTCTAATTTAGACCCCTCATTTTACTGGAGACAAGGAATTCAGATTGTTGCATTAAACTGGCAGAACTGTGACAAGGGAATGATGATAAACGAAGGAATGTTTGCTGGGCATAAAGGTTGGGTGCTTAAGCCGGAGACATACAGAGGAAAGGCATGGACGATTGCAGCAGCAGAGCGAACTGAAAAAAGCCTTCAGAATATTGCGCGGTATCACGTCCTGGATTTATCGATCGAAGTCCTTGCGGGGCAAAACATTCCTCTCCCTGAAGGTGATGAGCACGCCAAGAGCTTCCGTCCTTATGTCGCATGTCAACTTTATCTCGAGCGACTCAAGGATCACATCCACGCCACCGAAAATGTTAAAGGCGGTACGGACACCGCAAAGTACAAAGCGCAAACCAAAGCTGGAGTTGGTTCAGATCCGGACTTTGGAGGGCAAGTGATGCATTTCCTCAATGCACCAGTTACCTTGGAGGAATTGAGCTTTGTGAGGTTAGTGCATTCCGTAGTTCTTCCCCCCCCCCTGTTTATTCTCGGATTTATCCTGCGTTATTTCGATTTCTTGCCCCCCACGTCGATCTATCCCTCCTACCATCATAGATAGTTCCGAAGATCCCAATCAAGGCGATTAGTGCCACGTCAGTTAGGGGATATCGACGAAAAGTGTATTTCTTGTTATTGCTTTTGCAGGAAAGAGGGGAAAAACACAACGTAGAAAAAAGCTGGAAGGAAACGAAAGGAAATTCTCCACATGTGCCAAACCCATGTATATGGGGCGGTTGCGTGGACCTGTTGATCGCTTCGCTTTTCGTTATTGTGATTCCTCATGCATATTATGTATCCCCGCTCTTCCTTGCAGGAACATGGCACTAATACAAAAGTGAATTGACAGGTTCAAAGTTAAAGACCGCGAGTTTGGAAAAGATGATTTAGCGGGGTGGGCTTGCATCAGACTCGATCGGCTTCGCCAAGGGTTCCGATTTATACGGCTATTTGACACGAAGGGCAAACTGTCCCAAGGAGTCCTGCTTGTCAAAATCTCGAAACGGATATCCTAAAACATGTTGGTAATTCTGTATGGAACAAACACTTCATTTTCCTTTGTCCAGTGCACTCCTTCAACTTACCGTGTCGGCATATATTGTTGGAGCATGTCTGCAAAGGTTATGCTTTGCAGTAAATGACCATAGCTTTCAGGAGAAATACTTGAGTAGCCTGTTTAACATCATATGGTGCTGTATTGATCGTTTAAGATCGCCATTTTCTCACTAAGATCGGTTTCGAGAGTTTCTCTTCGACTCCAGTGTCAGGATGAATAAAGTTTATCTGATGCACCACGAGACAATTTAAATCTGATAACCCTTTTAACTTTCCCGTGCATATTTTAGAATGTAACCTCAGCCGCAAGTTCCACCTTGCCTTCGGTTGGCGCCATTGTTGGATAATGAAGTTCGTGATCAGCCGGCTGTGTTGTCTGCGTGATAGCTCTCGTGGTCGGGCTGATTGGTTTTGCGTAAGTTAACATGATTTTCCTCTTTTTCATATTTCGTAAAATTTGAATGGAAATAGGGAATGAGCAAGTCTTGAGAATCCGCGGATCAATGCAAGTACGTAAGCATGCGTGGTTCATGCATACTAAAACCAATTGTGACATGTCCATTTTTCTGCTCAACCTTGTAACCTCATTGGTTGATTAGCATCAATCAATGTTCAGTTCCATGAGCTTGGAAATATGATCGCCCAAACGTTGTTCTGCGGGACCGGCATCTCTTTGATCATATTTTGGAGGGGATATCATTGAGAAATTAAATAAGTGGCTTGGCCGGCAGCAAACTTTAAGATTTATTAATGGTCCGCCTGGGAGAGGCGCCCAATGAGCGGAAATGTGGTCTTGAAGTTGAGTCGCCTTCATGGTGCTAACGATTAGTAGTGAGAACCAATGCTAAAATGGTACGGAAAAATAGAGGTAGTAGAAAGTGGGAGACGTGGCACGAGCAGCCGATGGAACAGCCAAAATTCGGTAATGTTCAAGTTTCGTCATGGCAATGATATGCCTTCCTTTGCGGTAATACTTAGCGTAAGAAACACAGGTTTTAGCTGGCTGCAAACGTGAGGGGCGAATTGATAGCTCTAAAACCGGCCATCGATTGGCTTCAGCGCCCGAGAAAAAAGAACACACGTTAGTTGTGATATGAAATTCGCGTACTTTTATCAACTCTCCCAGAAAGAACCCCGCCTAGATGCAGCAGTGCTAGTTGTGAATGAAAAATTAGGTAATCCGTTTCATGAAAATATGAGCTCCATGGCCAATCTGAAAATCTCAATCTTGACTTCTCCTGGCAGGCAAGTTTTCTGCAGACGCCGCCGTTTTACCGGTCACGTTCAATCGCTAGGATGCATTATCCCTGGTTTGCCATGTAAATTCGATTTTTTCGAAATAGTGTCAACCTGACCAGTCCAATTATATAAATATTTGCAAGAGAGTTCAGCTAGGTGGGGTTTTGTCAACAAATTATAGAACTGTCACGGTGCAGGTAGGCGGTGTAAAGATTTCCGGTCGAGGTTGATTCTGGGCTATGGCAAAGCCACGCAGTGAAAGGCTATCTGGTCTGCCTCCACAGTGTTGGTTCGCAGTTCGTTGATAACCCCGAAATATGGCGAAATACGCCATCCCGGCCGTAGTACTTACTTTCAGCAGAATTGACATGCATATTCCCAGTCCAATTTCCTCAAAATAAGTGGACACGATTGACTGATCACGCTGACATTTGTTAAATGACCAAATAAACTTTTCTCCGCAAGTGGGATGGGGTAAGGAGGCATACAATAGCACGGTTTATTTTCCGATGTAAACAAAATGGAATATCAACATCTTTATTCGGCGCATAGCAGGCACCATTGGAACGATCCCCACCCGGCTGGATGCGACATTTAAGTGATGCTGGGAAATATGGTCGTGTTGAGTAGATTTCCACCGTACCAGAGCCAAATAGAGTAGTGATCATTGGCTTATCCTCAACGTACCCGTGTCTCAAATCGAACTGGTTGCGTCGAGAGGTGTTGGTACTGGATTGACGTCTTATGTGCTGATCCGCCAGTTCTCGCGTATTTGCTTCAAGAGACCCGGAGTGTGAAGGAGGCTCCCTGTTCATGTGACAATTTCTTTGTGGCATATTAGTCGACCGTGGGAAATCATATTGACTCCAGGAAAAGTTCTAAATCAGTAGGTGCATCATAAATAAGTCGTCAATCCCCCCTGGGTTATCGCGAATAATCCGTGAAGCGAACGACCCAAATTCTTCATTCAGAAACGCAAATAAGACATTGGTACGCGTATAAAACATTTTCTTCTTGCCCTTAGTGAGGAATTCACTTAGGAGGAGTCATCCGCTTGCACTCATCCTTTAAACGTCACCCTATTAACAATGATGGATTAGCAAAACTCCAAGAACGAGCATTTCATCGCGTTTCTAAAATCAATCAAGTCAGCCAAAGATGGGCCTACAATTCTTCAAACACGGCATGTCCATGATGTGGTCGTATGGTTCGGCGGCTATAGGGAACGAGATGTCACCGGTGAGACCCAAAGCAAACAGATAAGTAGACACTAATATAATGGCTGACGGTATTGTTCAAGATGCCTGGTGTCCGGTGCCCAAAGTGCGCGGAGAGTGGTAAGGAAATATGGGTTATTCCTGGCAAATCTTGTCACGAATGTGGCACAGAGTGTTGATGCATCTCGGTTGTAAGCATAATCGATCTTGAGTTACGCTTGCCATACCTTGGCGTTGACACATTACAGGTCAAACAGGTCGAAATGAACGGATGAACGGTCATCGGAGAAGCGAAAGGGCAGGGTTAAGAATTTTTAACCTCGCAGTGCGTTGAAGCGTTCCGGGTTTTCGGCAATTTCTTGGATTGAAGCACCATTCGAGAAGATGTGTCCTGCTGTCATGTTAGAAGGTTGATAGTGGAAATAGTTAATCTAGTGGAAATAGTTATCAAGTGGAAATAGTTAATCAAGTGGAAACAGATAATCATACGGACGAGAGGAAGGGAGCGAAGCTAGGATGAGTTTTCGGTTTAAATGATTTAGGAACCTGTATCACATACCTCTCATGCTCAATACGTAGTTGTCAGGCGGCATGCGGGGAAGGCACCGGCGGAGGTAGATGAAGAGAGAGTGTTGGGACGAAAGCCGTTCGTGTTTCGTATGTAGTTTTCCCTCCGGAAATGCAGAAAAACAAGGAAAAATTGCTGAAATCTATGTCTATAAAATGATATTCCTTGCAAACGTGATTGCAAGAAAATAGGGATTTCCCGTTTTAAGATAAAGGCAATCAAAACCTAGACATCAGCAGGTTTGGCGATTTAATTTATTCATGCAATAATGTGAAGGCTTATTCAGACAGGAAAGAAGCAAAACGGCCTAGGAAAGCGAGCGGTGCTCCTTCATTATAAGGACTCAACAATCGAAATCTCACACGTTACGCCGACTTCCAATTGAGCAACGTTGCATACTGAGTACGGATCAGAGCCAATAGGGATGCGAAGAACTCGACTACCAACAAGGCTATCGACTGCCAAAAGGCGGCTGACCCTCGGCTCTGGGACTTGTGAGGTAAAATCAGGCTCCCTCAACGAGAGACAGGCGTCTGCAACGAGCATTACAGACACACGGACCTTTTGTTGAATTCGCCCCCGACGATCACAGCGGCACAAAATTGAGATGGGATGGTAAACAATGAACCAAATCCAGAAATCGCGAACATTGGAGATAAGACTCTGCATGTGGAGCAGGCCAGCAGGAAATAAAAAGAGGGCATTGTGCGCGAAGCATATGTCCTGGTCAATTCTTCTGCAACCTCTCGCCATGATAGTCGAGAGTCGGTGAAATTTCCCGACAGGAGGCCCGAGTTACATTCATCTGAGCGGCCGTATACAGACGAAAGCCAAAATAGATGCGGGATCTGTCCGCCTGCGAGAGTCGTTGGCCCCATACAATGCTATTGGTTGCACTCCGTCCACGCGCATGGGGCTAAATGGCTGTCCTTTTGCTTCGGTAAAAAGGAGTTAAGGAAAAAGGAAAACCAAGCAAAGCACAAACATATGATACTAGCCAAGGTATGACAGATTGCTAGGAGTTCCCGATTCCTAGAATAATATATACTCCGTAGATTATGGGTCATTGAAATGAAAGAATGCGCAAGGGATCTACCAAATAACGGCGTTTATCGGTCTCCCTTGTTGGCGGCTCGTTCATCCTTAGCGCAACAAACATCAAGGTTCCCAACACAGTAACGTGAATTTGTTCGTTAAACAAGGCAATGATTGGGGGTCGGAATGAAGGGCATTTTTGCTGTTGTCCGGCCTAATCAAACGCGGCTGCAGCGATGGATTTTCTCTGGAGATTGATCCGTCGTCAAATTTAGCAAGAGGCTCAATTTAAATTAAGCCTGAACACGTGCGCCCTGCGCTAATGGACTACTCTACCACCTACAAGTTTACAGTTTACATGCATAATAACCTACACCTCTTGCGATGAGCCAAAACGACAGGCATATATCACTATCACCCCGGCCTCTCTTCGCTCAGCGAAGAAGAGGCAACCCTCCACCTCAGTAGCTACCGACTACTCCTCGCAGGAGACCCCCCCGGCCCACGCGTCCCAAGACGAACCCCTTGAACATGCCCAGCAGCGGCAGAAACCCCAGCAACAACAACGACAATCTGACACCAACCACGGCCTCATCTTCTCCCGCAAGAAGACGGTGGACAATATCGCAGCCAACGTCCACACGGGCACGACAACCTACAAGCTCACCTCCCTCCTCGGTCACGCAGGAAATGCCACCTCAATTGAACTAGCCAAAGTACTCGAATACTGCAACCAAATCTCCGCCCTTATCGAACCGACTCTACTCCGCTTCGAGTCAGACCACCCGGAACAGGGCGCGGCGCTTAGACAGGCCCTCGGCGACGGTGTCGCAAGAGCCATCCATGGCAACTCGCGCGGCCCCCACCAAAAAACCTCCTCCAAAGACCTACGCCTCTGCGGCCGCATCTGACGGACCACCTCCAACGAAGTCCCCCCGTACTGTGCCCTTAGCGGACCAGCCTGGAAAGATACGAGTCCTCGATGCCAACAGGCCCACCCTACAAGGAGCCGCCTATAACCGCGTTATGATTCGACTACCAGCGGACCACCCGGCTCGGAATATCGACCCTCACGTCATACGAGAGAGAGTCCGTGCTCTACTCCCCGACCCATCCTGGATCTTCGACGTCTGGCACTGCCCGTCGGGTGTCACCCTAGCCACCTCCTCAACTTCTAACGCCGCGAATGTACTTGAACGCGCTAGCCAGCTTCAAACCTCTTTTGGTGACTGCCGCGTCGAACGACAAGAATCCTGGGCCACCTTTATAGTCGGCCCAATCAAGAAGTCTTCTCAACGCTACGACGGAGAATCCATCTCCCTCGTCCCCATCACTCACGATTTACTCCTCTCAGAGCTCCGAGGCGCCATCCACCAAGTCCCAATTATACAATGTAGCTGAACGAGAAAATCTCAAGAATCCCATCTCGACGAGGGATACGTCCGCGTCGGGGTACAGGCCGCAGCGCCCACCTTTTCCCGAATAAGCTACGTCTCTTTAGTCACCAGTGATGGTTAATAGAGTTAGAAACCATCCTAAGATACCCTCATGTAGCAGATGCTTCGGCTTCCACATGGAGAGAAACTGCGCGCGCCCTCTCCGGTGCCAATCCTGCAGTAAACTTGCCCACTTGGGCGAATGCCAGTCCCCCCCCCCAATGCTGCAATTGCTGCGGCCCCCATATATCCACCGATACTAAGTGCCCAGCGAGGCCCAAGGTAATCTCAAGACGAATAGAACGTATCTCCCGCAACCAGTTGCGCACTATTCGTGAAGCCGGCAAGAACGCTTTCTCCCTACACTGCGAAGCTACCTCTCAGGAGGTACCCCGTGTGGTCTCCCCTCCTACCCTAACAACCCTATCCCCTACCCCGCTCTGCCAGCCCGACCAGCCCGACCAGCCCATCTCCCCCCGCGCAAGCCCGGGTTACACCGTAAGCCAGAGTCCATCCGCATGAGTCCGAGGCCCTCCCGAAACTCTACCTTAAATATATACCATGTCAATGTGGGCAAACAACCTAACGCACATGATATCGCGCTCTCCCTCGCGGACGAGGAAGGATGCGATATCGTGGCAATCCAGGAACCGTGGATCGCTACGGACCTCTCTACCTACCTCTCGAAGAGCCACGCATCATATATACGTTTTGTCTCCCTCTCTTCAAACTGGCTCAAGCGGCCCCGAGTCCTCATCTACGTACGCCGGGGCAGGGCCCTAGCTCCCGTCCAGACCCTATCAGACATATTGCGAGATCTCCTCTGTATCTCTATCAAGATCTCCGCCCACCGGAGGGCGAAATATCTACAATATATATAACGCGCCCCCAAGCTCCACCGACCCAGGCCAGGGCCTCCGCAACCTCCTCCAGCTCCCTATAGAAACCGACCCGCTCTTAGCCCCATGGCTCATCGTCGGAGACTTTAATATCAGGCACACCGATTGGGACCCTACGACGGACCGCAGGCCCCAGGACGGGGAGGATCTTCTTAATCTAACCTACTCACAAAACCTACTACTTCTAAATCCAGCCGATCGCCCGACGCACCAGAGAGGGGCCACCCTCGATCTCGCCTTCTGCC
>JAFEJD010004249.1:730-56964 GCA_018296065.1 Blastomyces percursus
CTCTGGAAAGCTTTGGCCAAAGACATCCTTGACTTTGTTTGTCTGCCTAGCTAATTGCCGTGTATTGCTAGGTGTTTGTAGAACCCTGGATGACTGGGAGTTGCTAGATCCGCTCCCCGGGGGAGTAGGGGTCTAGAGTTGAATATCAAGTCGTCACCACCCACTACTTCTTAGTGGGTGGGGCCGCGAGTACATTCTTCCGGTAACTATGGCAACCTGTCCTGTTCCACCGATGAAGGCTGGCTTTTACACTGAGAAAAATCCGCTAAATGGA
This sequence comes from Blastomyces percursus, assembly GCA_018296065.1. NCBI lineage: Eukaryota > Fungi > Ascomycota > Eurotiomycetes > Onygenales > Ajellomycetaceae > Blastomyces > Blastomyces percursus. The sequence continues at coordinate 1,005 of JAFEJD010004249.1, forward strand.
GAACAGCTCGGTAATGTCCATATCTGAGTTATTGGCGTACTGTAATGTTTTCTAAAGTCGTCTGGACAAAATTGTTTGCATTATTATGTGCATATATAGCACAGAATATATAGCTCAATCATTCCATCGCGTCCCTTCTGCGCATAAACATCGCCATAGTAAAACATCAGGCCACCTCGACATACCCATCGCCGTCATTGGATAACTCATAGAAAAGAACTCAAGAGAAAATATAAAATTGTCCAACTTTCCTTTACTGCCTGAAAACCAACATCGCATTGCACACCATTTCTATCTGTAACAAATCTTACCCAATGCCTAGTCCCTACCTACCCCATCTACCCCTATTTCTTCTAAAACAACCACATATCCACCGGGAAACAGGCCTTTCTGCCCCGCATAACATCCCCACATCCAGTCACCATTGATGTTCTCCGCCTCCGTAATCTCCGCTCCGCGAGGAAACATAATTTCATCGCTCACGTCTGGGTCAGGGTAATATGACCAATGCGCCAGTAGACGCAGCCCGATACCACCTGAAGGAGGGAAATGGGAGGCAAAGTGGGCTTTTGTAGTGGGTTCGGTCGGCGTGGTTGGTGATGAGTTCGACCAGGTTGTTCGTGCCCGGGGAAATCGTCGACGGTGGGAAATGCTGGTGGTGCCTGTGGTTTCTTCCTTCCATGTCCAGTCTCCAGAATCTTGGCGAACGGTGATCGGAACTGGCGCACTAGAATTGGGATTGTTTGAATTTGCGTTTTCGCATGCGGTAGGCGCTGTGGCTGTTGTCGCTGCCGCCGCCGCTACATCGTCTTTCAGCGCATGGCCTCCCACAATATCCTTGACTATAACTCTTCGCTGGCCGTCTAGGTGGTCTTCAAAGCCGACGATAATCATTCGGTGGCCCTGTAGACACCTTCTCCAGCCGTTTCGTCCGTTTTCTTTGCTGATTTTGCCGTTCGCCCCGAGTTTCAAGTAGCAGTTTGTGCAAAGGTCATAATCTCCATTATTGCATGTTGGGCAGTGAAACCGGCTTGTCGAGGGTGGAATTGGATAGGTGCAGTTGTTGCATTTTGTAGAGAAGGTAAGAGGCTGGTAGCAATCACCACCAATTTTGATAGTAGATCCTAATAAATAATTAGAAGGAGTTACGGGAGATGAGCTTGGTGGGTGCGCGGGCCCAATATCATTTTCCCGGACTCGCCCGAGGGGTAGAAGCGGATGCGTGCAGCATTTGCTTTGGTTGACACAGCTATTACAAAAGCCCCATTCTCCCTCGTTGCACTCGCTGCATATCCAAAAGCAGTCATCTGAAAATGATTGGCACATATCACAAAACATGCCGCTTTGGAGACGTTTTGCAGGATCGTCCTTTGTTCGTCTTCGGGAGCTATTCGGCCGGTTTTGTGTCGTTTCACCCTGTGGACGCAGGTATTTACGTGACTGCAAAACATGTGGTGGTTCTCGGACAGCTGAAATTCCCGTTGGATATTTTTTCTCAAATCGGACCTGAGCGCTGTCTCCGAACCCAAACCAATGCAGGCATCCGCGGCCCATTCGGTAGCAAAGTAAACACAAATTGTAATTGCCATCATCACATCGAGTACAGGTCTTGTAAACCTCATATTGAATGTTCCGTTTATCGCATCGACTGCATGATATAGACGGCTCTGGAAGTAGCGATTCGCTACTCGAACGAATGGCTGGGTCACTTCGAGACGATGACGGTCTTGAGGGTGAGGAGATACTAGCGGACGGGATACGTTCGGTCGGTTGAGGTCCTGAAGTAGACTGAAGCGGGTGGTGGTGCGGGCTGGATGATAATGCCTGAGCACTTGTAGTCGTAGTAGGGATTGCTGAGGTTGGGGAGCCAAATATCTGCTGCCGATCAGCAGTTCGTATGCCACTCTGGCGAACCCTCCGTTCGGATTCGCCGCTCCGTCTAGAGGACGAAAGTGATGATGTCGCTCGGTGGCGGAACGACTCTGAAGTTGAATGATTTTGGGAACGGCGTCGTTGGCCGGATAAATCGATAGAAGACCTCACTGCCGGCTGTATGAGCGCGTCCGATGAGGACGCAGCCGGTCTATGAGTTGGTGAGGTCGCTCTACGCCTCACGCCCTGGTCAGAGGAACTCCTTTGCTGTCTACTCGTATGGTCGGCCCTTGGTGCTGGTGTTTCAAGCAAATGTGGTCGTGAAGCTGGAGGGCGCTCGTTATCACTATTTGACCTGGGTTGACGGCTTCTAGGATCCCGAGAACGACCATTTCTGTCATCACGCGCATTTTGGCGAGAAATAGGCTGGCGAAGGTGTCTCCGTCGGTACGCTTCGGCGATGCGTTCACTGAGCTCATCTTCCTGCGCCGGATCTAAACTTTGTAAATCTATCCCATCCAACAGCCCTTCATCTATAATCTGTCTAAGAATTTCTTCTTCCATCGCAGAATCCCCATCCGAAGTGCTTAACAACGATCGTAAGCTTGCTTGGTGCTCAATTTGCCTTGTACGCGTAGCCGGATCGGGGGAAGCTCGCTGTTGACTCGCAGCCCGCCGCGCAGCCCGCCGCGCATTTCGCCTTCGTCTTTGAGCTTCTTCCTGTCGGTCTCTTTCTCTAGTCCCTGAAAATCGATCTCGAGTGCGAGATTGCGAGGTTCGAGAACTAGAGCTCACACGGACACGTCTTTGATCTACATCCGCCAAACTCATTTGGCTGATCTCCTCCAGCAATCTACGATCTTCTTCGTCTTCCCTGTCTAAGTCGGATACGCGGGAGGAATTGACCGGCCGTGTTGGTATAACAATATCGCCGGGCTTGTATTTCTGTTCCAACTGCTTCTTCTCTCTAGCGCCCCTTGCCCTATGTGGGTTCGACTGCAGGAACAGATCAAGTAGCGTATTAACCTTAGCATCGTGTCTTGTGTCGCGGATCACCGCTCGACAAGACGGGCAGGTAAATTTGGCATTTCTGCTGGAGCTAGGTGGATGCGATGCCTGCCATGAAAACCATTCTTTCAAACAGGAGCCGCAAAAGGTATGGAGGCAGTCGAGTAGGGTCAGTGGCTGGTAGAGAATATCTGTACATATCTGGTGCTGCAAGTTAGACTGCCGTATGGTTGAGGGTGATGGGTTGACAGGTCACACTAGGAGCTCAATTTGAATTTAATCCTTACCGAGCAAGTTAATTCCGTCTCCAAGTTCACCAGACCAGCTCCTGTAGAGTTTCCGCTCGACATTGTCGCATCTCTCGCATTAGAACTAGTAGTGAGGGGCAGGTTCGAGTACTCTCTTTCGGATCGAAGGGGCAGAACAGATAAAGCGCAATATAAAGACGTAGAGCTTAATACAACAGTTCGGAAGATAGATAGAGATGAACCACTATTGCTGAATTATGACATGGCAGAAACCCATTTCGTCTGTGGCGTTGTTGGTTGGTCCTTCACCCACCTGAGAAATCCGGCGAATTGGATGTGGGAGAATTCACGGCACTGGCGCAAATGATGACCAACGTCTTAGTAGCAGGCGTCGGTATCTCCTGAGCAACGTTTTCTCTTGCAAGTGGCCATATGTTTGCGTGCACAGCTATTTCGGAGTAATCCAAGGACTTCGAGAGCTGGACTGTCTGGGCCCCGTCGACGGGATATAAATAAATTGCCGGGTCCAGATGGAAGTAAATGTCAGCCGCTTATCAACTACGTCACTGACGTCGGAGCCGCATTTTCGGCCCTGTGCCGTGCCCGGCGACAGTTAACGGGTGACCAATTAATAAAAAGGAGCGCGTTTATAAATACTGTCAGTATCAAGCACCCTGTTCATGATAGATAACCGCATGATGAAATTCAATATTGACTTCGAACCCTATGCATTTAGCCGTCACAGAACCGCAGAAACGGGGAATAATAATCAATCATTGGAAACGGGGGGATAGGCAGACCTCGTTCATTATTTGACCCTTTGGCGAGCCCTTGGGGCCTGCCTCTGCTACTTCTTTATAGACAGCAATGGAGAAGCCCGTTGGAGTGCTATGATTCACTCTGATGTTCCCTATGGGGTGCCAGTCTCCGCCACCTCACGAAAGTTTGCGGTCGAGTTTATACAGCAGGAAAGAAAAAAGCTTGATTGACGTCTGTTGATTTGGGTTTAAAGCGAAGATATGTATTTTCAGGCATGATGTTGATGTCTGAGGTTGACGTCAGTGACATTGTGACGGCAATCATGAAATTCACGTTTTAACCAGATGCGTCCTGCTACGTTATTTTGGAGATTTGGAGACTTTTCTGCTGCCTGTTTCGGCCTGACTCCCAGTGCTGAGCAATCTCTGATAGCAGAGGGGGAAATGCTATGGGGCCACCAAGCGTTCCTGATGACTCCGTATTCAACCAGAAAAGGAAACCCTTCAATCACCCGAAGAGAGTCTGCTACCTCTTGGCTGAGCTTTGAAGTTGTACCTCTCAACAACCTCATTCTACATGGAATGTTGCGAAAGACACGGGATTTTGAACCGCGCTCTAGAGGCACCACTGGAGAGAAGATGATATTTTCCAATACCTCCTGAGCTTCTATACGGCATTCAGAAATGCAAAGTTGCTACCATGCCAGGGAAAGACTTGGATTTCCCCAGTGAATCAGAGCTTTCCGGTTTTACGAGAACTGCTTCAGAAGGAAATTCCCTTGATTGAGGGCTCCGGGGCATGGTTATATAACGCTTTTATTTCTCTTTTCTCGCATGCTCTGAAATTTTTGTTAGATATGAAGGCTCACTTCTCACTAGCCTATACATCAGAAACTTTAGTATCAAATTATTAAGCTTCGGATATTATTCTTCATCAAATGATGGAAGCATTATAATGCAGGGCCACTCGAGTTCATACATAGACCGACAAGAAAATTACCCTAACTATGGCCTGGGAAGCGAATTACTGCCACTGACTTTAATCTTCTAGCAGCTTATGAATGAAGGGTGTTGCACTCTGAAGATGACCGCTTGAAGCCAAGCTGATATTCAAGGACGCTTTCTTGAGTAAGTCCCGCTTTTCTCTTCGTTGGACCTCCTTCCCGTTAGTCATATTCACAGTGCAGGTGCTGATATTACCTCCCTAGGTCACAGTCACAACATTTATCTACACTAAAGTAAGCTTATCCCAAGCGAGCTACAGCCACTTGGAAAGCACCCAGTTCATCTTAAGCCTAGGGCTGAGTGCGACTTCTCACAAACCGAAAACTATAATAAGCAGGCGGGCTTTAACTGTGTGAAATGGATCCTCAGGCATAGCCTTAGTCCCGCCATGAGACGAGATGAATGAACCACTTAATTACTAAGTTGCATGGAATGCTTGAGATGTTTCTTCCTAACGCTTCCGTACGCTCTCGCTAGTGCTAGGCCGATTGATCCGAGCATTTGGCAGTCCATTGCGTGCTCCGTCCGCCATTGACGACATTGCAACGAATTTGTACAGTAACTATAACTTGGCAAGGTGGTTTCTCCAATTCTGCCACATCTTCATGTGATGCCGTGCTCCGTGCCTCGTGCATGCGGGACGATCAAACAGTTTCCTTTCCGCTCGAAGAGACAAGGTTCTATCCGTTTGCGCTGGATAATCCAACATCATGGAGGTGGGAGCAACTCTTATTCCATCCGCGATTGGTGGTCTAATGTTCCACCCGCGTTCCCTTTTTCCCGGTCCTAAACAGCTTATACTACCCAAAAGAACCCCGTATTTTGGTTGACGTGTATTGAGACATATACTTCTCCGCCCCCATTTCCACGCATGCCATCCTTATCATACTACTAGGCTTCGCGTGATTAGGATGAGAGGGATATATCTTTGGCAACCCAATAGGATGTGGATGTGGCTGATTCTTCTGCTAGTTTTAGTTTAGCCTCTCATATCCATCCGAATGAGCCGAGTGGTGAGTTCGGACATGGGCGGATCTGAGCTGTCTGAGTTCAATGGTTGAACAGTTTGAGGCCTTCTGGGATATATTAGTTTGACATATATGTATGTGTATAACTATTATGCGGGGTATTTGAGCCACCTATGCAATCTCTTGCGGGTGAATATGCGAGCAAAGCGTATCCGCATCGGTTACTTCTGTTAATTGGTCACCACCATCTCTAAGTACCTCCGGTTGAGCAAGAGGGGTACAGATAGATAGATAGATATATTGATACCTGAGTTCGTCGAAACCAAACGCGCCGGCTAACTCAATTGACGGCATATTGCAAATTGCTCAGCCCAAGAAACACGACGACAACTAATGCATAACTACCTCCCGCTCGATTTCCGCACCAATCAAATCCAACACCAAAAAAGGGCCCCGTGCAAATCCAACCTTAGTACCCAGGGAGAAGAACTACGTTTTAAGAATCGGGATAAGATAAAGCATATCCTGTGCACCCCGAGCCTTCCGATGACCGACTGACACCACAGTTTGACGATAAGGCAAAGAAGATACAGCATGCGAAAAGCAAGCTACTGTCATCTGCCATATGTAGAAGGTCAGAGCACATAGAGAGGAGGTGGTGGAGGAGGGGAAGGGGGAAGGAAAAAAAAAAAAAAGGAACCCAGCCTTCGCATGCCAATAGCCGAAAGGATGGAAAAGAGCTCGATCACCACCAGTTAATTCCCCAAGGAGCACGAATGGTCCAGTTGTCTGTCTTGGTCTTGCACGGTTTGTTTACATGTATTAGAAATAGGCTATGTGAACAAAATGACGACAAGGACAAGGGGAAATGGTCCGCATGAGTATAGGAGAGGAGGTACAATACATTTGGAAAATTTTAAGCTAACCAATAGCCAGCTATCACCAGAGTAGTTGCGTTCAAGGTACAGCCTATGCCAATTTATCGCCGTTCATACATACACCGGGATGTCCAAGGAGCTGCTGAAGACATTCGAAGAGGCCGTCCATTCCTAACACTTACATTAAATTTTTCCTTTTCCAAGTTTCACCCGTTTGACAGGTGTTATTGTTATTGGCCTTCCTCTCATGTGCGTTATATACAGTTTGCACAGAGTTGCACAGGTAAAACCGCACACGGCTGCCCCATTCTGCGAGGGTGAGTAATGTATTGCCTGAATTTATGGCTGCTGTTTCAAACATGCTAGTTATATGTTATCCGACATCTTTCTAAAGCATGTCGAGCATTAATCCTTTCTTTCTAGTTATGCCGTAGCTCATAGATTGTTTCTCATTTTCATTCTTCCCACCGTCCCCCCTCTCCGCGCCTGCTTCAACAACCTTGAATCGCTACATTCAGTTTCCCATGCGTAAAAAGGAGCCATCTCGAATTTCGAAAATAGTAGCGGAGTTTACCGCTCCGGAATCTCGCTTCCAAATTCTGCAGTATCATCCTACAACGCACGCGCCCGCAGTGGCTGGATACGAATGTCCCCTAGATATACCCTTGGTAACTTACCTACCTAGCTACCTACATACCTAGTAGGTACGCCCATGTATGGTAGATGCAGGGTCATCTCCAACCAACACCAATGAAGGTGCTTAGTTGGATCTCAAAAGTAAATCGGACGGGAGAAGCACAGCAGAGTACAGCACGAACCGACTAACCCTAGCAACCTCTCCCATGCTATTGAAGCGGAAGTGGATATTCGCAAGCCTGGACTACAAAGTAGCATACCTAGGCAGCTAGCATCCTGGTTTCTCAAGGGATATGGATAAGGCACGGGTGGCCGGAAGAGAGCGAGAGCGGGAGGACGTTGAATAGTAATGCAATGGGATGTTCATCCGCAGGCCAGAGTTTGTTGGAATAGGGCTGGGCGCCCCCTCTCCCCGCGACGGTTTTTGTGAGTCTTCGACATAGCTAATAATAATAATAAGTAATTTGCAGTAGTAATTGTAACTGTTCTAGCCATCGACAGTACGAACGAGTCGGCCTGGGATCAGGATGTCTTGGTGCGGGCATGGGGTGTGCAGGGAAGAGGGAAGAGCACCGGGCGAGAGCGAGCGGTGGATTCAAACCTCTTTATATTTATGTATGTATGTATGTACTCTGTACTCCGAATTCGCCGAATATTCTCCGTTGAGCTTCGATGAAATGTGATCTATATGATTTATAAAAAGGGGGTTCCTGGGTGCAGTCGCGGGCGGGTGGAGATTTCGGACATTAGTACCAGGCTCAGTCACTTCCTCCGCTCGCCCTCGATTGTCTGGAGCTTCTTCAAATCTCAGGGACTCCGCCAGGTCTGCTGCGGAGAAGGGAGGAGGGGGAGAAATGGGGGGCGTAATACAAGTTGTACGGGCGGAATGGGGGAGTTACGCACAGTTATGCGCATGTTTAATATGTCAAGATACGAACCCGTCGCACGCAAACATGCTTGGGAAAATTCCAGGACAGTATTGCATTATATGAATCTAAAAGAGCAGCATCTTGTTGAAATGTAGGCGAAGACGGGATATAGAACCGAGGCCCACGAACTGGTGAGGCAGGGGCAGATACAAGTACTTACGTGTGTATCCAGGCTCCAGGCGAACGCTCAAGCTCCCTGGTACGAATCAATTCAATGGGATAGGTATAGGTTGCGCACCCCACAATTGAGCTTAATAAGGGGCAATTTTCGTTACTTGGGACGGGTCCGGATGAGAGAGATACAAGGAGGTGGTCGTGGGCTAGTGGATTTGAATTGAGGCGAGGGATATCTTGATGTCGTAGGAACATCTCATCCTCGAGCCCTCAGATTGTGGTGCATACAACGGAGAAACATAATATGAACGCAGAAGACGCGGAGAGGCAGAAGGCATTCAGCTCGATCATCCGTGTACTATGCAATGCAGACGTGGATGGTCACAATGTTGCGTACTCAGTCTACGTGAAATAACATCGACACGGTCCTCGAACTGTCTTTTCGTTCAGGGAACAGGTAAGTAGCAGGAGCGTCGGGGCCTCAGGCCTTGCACCGTAGGTCTAACCCCTAACTAGTTCTCACGAATCTCATCCTGGGAAGGGCTGGAGGAAATCCTTTTTTTTTTTTTTTTTGGCATGTGTTTGGATACAACGCCGCATGTCAAGTCCCATGGTAGATTCCTTGCAAATGCAAAAGGGAAGGAGTTTTGTGAGGATCTTCTCTATATCAGAATTTTCCATCTCTTTGCTTGAAGCTGAAAATAGCAAGAACAAGATAAGATACCTTGTGTACCTACGCTGCATATGTATGTAAAATAGGTGCAGAGCGGGGTTCTGATCGCTGACAATATAATATGGGCAATGCAGCAACCTCCCGTTGATGCGTGGGTCGCAATGCACCAGCTGTGGCGAGTAGGACGGCGCGGAGCATTACAGGAACTGACAAGCAAGCAAAAACCAGTGCGCCATTTCCAGCCAAGGAGGCCCGTGACATACAGGATCAATTACGTGAAGAAAGTCACAGGGATATCTACTGGGTTTCGCTCTTGGGCAGCTGAACTCGAACACAAGTCGCAATCGGAGGGCTCATTGACGCATTGTCGAAGCCTGCTCTCGTTACGTCTCTCTTCCCAGAGAAACTTCCATGTCAACTCTGGAACAATTTACGTAGCTCATCCCTGCACCAACCAACCAACGACATTTGTCGAGGAGGAGAATCGGTCTTTGAAGTCCTCTCTATCCCGCTCCATCTCAGCCCGTGTCTGGTCGGACGTTCCTGTGTGGATCTGGGATTTAGGGATCTGGACAAGCAACCGGGGTGAGCCATCCCACTGCTACTATTATTATTATTGAAAATGCGCGTTGAAATTTGGAAAATCTGCCTGCCAACTTTCCCTCCCTGGTTTTTGACCGTTTTCTTCTTGATGCCGCCAGAACAGCAAGCCCGTTGGAGCGCTGGTTTGAGACACGCAGCGTAGCGCGTGCATTGACATGGGTTTTTTTTTTTTTCTTTTTCTTCTTCTTCTTCTTCTTTTTGCAGGTTGTTCTGGGCCCCTATCGGCGAATTGCTTGCGTGCATAAGAGTGACACGCTGACTGGCTGGCTGCTTGATTGCGAGAAGCCCTGGAGATGCGGGGAACTGTATAATTTGAGGGCGTTGAACGGAGCCAATTAGCACGGCGACCTTGGACCATTCCTTATTCCCAGCAGCCTGTTTCAAGAGCTTGGTTGGCGCAAGCATGGCGCAAACGATGGAAATCGGTTTGGTTGCTACTGTACAACCTCGACTTCAGCCTCCGAGTTCTTCTACCCACACGACGTGTGTCAACAGCACATAGTATGTACTCGGAACTATACGAAGAAAAAAAAAACGTTTTCTTGATTTCAATTTTGACAGACACCACCGACAGCAAACGTCAAAACTCAATTGCCGTGATGACAACCTGGATGAAGCTTCTTATCCGTCAAGGTCCGCCATGTGTACCTGGACTTGTTCAATAATACGTAGAGCTGATCGTCACTTTTAACATTTGAGCATTCAGTCTCACCGCCTGCGGTTTTGTTTTTCTTTTTTCTTTTCCCTTTCTTGTTTCTATATCTCCGGATTCTGCTTTTCGGGCTACCGATGAATAATCTGCATATGGGTGATGGTTAGATAGCCAGTTAGCTTCCTAGGTTTCAATTCCTAAGCCTCAAGAATCAAATTGCCGGTGGGACAACGTTCTCAGCATCCTGTAACTACGGTATGGAGCACCTCAGGAAGCAACCATTAGTCTCAAAAGGAATGCTATAGCCCGACGATGATCCCAAGTGGATTCCGAAAAAAAAAAATAAACCTGATTATCTTTAATCCGTAGTTTGGCTGGCATAATCTGTAAATTTCTGGGTTTCCTGCAGCCTCCATCTCGGCTGTTGGGGAACTCTGGCGCTTCTGGGCCATGGCATACACCCCTAGTTCAACCCTGATTCACCATTCCTCTATCTTGAAGGCGGGACAGAGTTTTCCAGCCCACCCTGGCGCCAGTAGTAGCCTAGTAGTAGTGTAGGCCCAGTCGAGGGTCGAGAGTCTGTGGCAATCGAGCTTGCTGAGGGCCAGAACGAGGCCGAGTGGGGCGCATAGCTAGCTAGATAGCGGCTTGTGGGCTGCCGCTAAGAGATGAGCACAGTGCGTGATAGATAGGTCAGTATCAAACAGCCACCAGAGAGCTGCTGCGGCGATAGATAATTCACAAAATGGGAGGTGAAGAAGGAGGAAGGGCGGCGGGGAGGAGAGACAGAAATAAGAAGAAATGCAACAACTATAGTATCCATCATCGAAAGGAACGGGATCAAGGAAAAGCCGATTGGCGAAAGGTACCAAAACCAAAATTTTTTATTTTTATTTTTTTCTCCCGTGAAACATCGCCGCTCCATCGGACATCAATCGACGAAAGGGAATTCTGCATTTTATATCGAGAAGTCACTGATGCGAATACCCCTCCCGGCCCGAACAACAGTGGTTGCTGCACTTAGGTGGCTTTTTCGACGTGTTTCCGTTGAGATAAATGATCCTGCTTTGATTCCTGGACGACCAGTGCGTGCAGTGACTAAAGAATGACGTGACTGGAACCGCCCGGGATGGCCATGTCTGTTGAATCTTCCAAGCCATCCTTTCTGCTGTCAACCTGCGGCAACCCATTGTTTTCTACTAGTTGTACCATGGACTATAAGGGAAGAAGTTAGAACAAAAGATAGCAAATAATATTTTTGCCGTTGAGAATGCAGTGGCAAAGACCCAAGCCGGTGCGGTGGGTGAAAGATCAAGCGTGCAAAACGAAAAAGAAAAAAAGTAAAACTCGAAAAAAGCAATTTTTAACCTTCAACTGATACGGAGCTAGCTAGGATCAGACGTGAAGCCTGACGACGAGCTTTGATTCGCCCGGGCCAGCTCTCGCACAACAAGGCCTTGTATAATTTTTTTTTCGCCTCTTCCAAACGACACAACAACACCACACCACATCACACCACGACGGCGTTAGACACCCGGGAACTTTCTTGTTTTTACAGACCTACTTCTGTTTTGAATTCTCCTTGAGGTATCGTTACTATTTTTCGGGCTGTGCTGAATCTCCGACAAGAGTTTTCAATATCAAGAATATGTACTTTCTTGACTCAGAAACATTATATACATTGTGATAGACCCTGTTGCTATCACTGCTTAAAAGAAAAGGAAAAGAAACAAAGTTTCTGTACAGATTAAGTTCCTTCTAGGCTTCTAATAATAATATCAAAAAACACCCAAGGCCTCAGGCTCAGAATCCACCTTCCAGGGATTAATGTTGGCGGTGTCCACTCTTCCCTGTATTATCTGCACATGTACATGTACATACATAGTAAGGGTGTTGTGATCCACTCATGCATGATAAGAGACCGATAATACGCAGGCTGGCGATGCTTGAGGACCTGGGTAGGACAAAAAAAGTATGTTTTGCGTTATCGTTATGGAAAAAAAAAAAGGGAGGAGGAGATTCTCTACTCAGATGTGCTGTGCATGTCAGTTTTACCACCAAATCAAGGTTCCAATTCCTTGTTAATAATAAAGGGAGGATATATCATATATGCATGTCAAAGTTTGTGATATCTACCAAGTATATACGAAAGTATGCTTGCTGCCTTTCGAATGACTGACTGCAAACCAAAAGCGCTAAAGCTTTATCTACAGCTACCAAAATAGGCCCCCCCACCTTGAAATCTAAAATCTATGCATGTATAGGTACATTGTACATGGGCATTTCAGATCTGTACTTTGGATTTGCATCCGAGAGTTCCATGACAGTTCCCATCCGATATAGAAATCCGCAAGCTGAGGATCGTGGATGATAGATAGGAAGGTGACAGACGACATTCCCCAGGCCTGTGTAAGTAAACTAACCCAAACAGTAAGTCAAGGACAGTAGTACCTGGGTAGATATCTGACGATGGCTATCTATGTACAGTAGTAGTAAGTACATTGATATCGTTCCCACCTGGAAGCTTTCGGAGGAAGCTGTTGCTGGGCGGCGGCGGTGGTAGCGAGGAGACCAGACCTTGCCGCCCGCCGGTCCCGCCACCGACTTCCCTGTCTGTTATTATACTCGCCCTGCGTGGGTTCTCATTCTTGGTCCTTGTTCTTGCTCCTGTTCTGCTTCATCTCTCCATCCGCTTTTCCTCTTCTTTTTTTTTTTTTTTTTGTCTCTTTCAATTGCCAGTCTCACCGTTGTATCATCACTTCTGTTTGCCGTCGAGTTGCTCTGCTGTCGGTTGTCGTTAGTTTTTGTGTTGTTCTTCTTCGTTTCTTTCTTTCTAGTTTTTTCTCTTCTTGATTAATTAATTACTAGTAACTAGTTCGTTACTCTTATCCTTCTTCCAATCCTCTTCTCTCCCCCAATCTCCAGTCTATCGTTTAGACTGCTTATGCCGTAACCTATCCTACTATATACATTATCTGCCTAAGACCGGGCAGGGCAGTTTCGGGGATCTATCTACAAGGTAATTTGAGACCGTCTCTTTTTTGGGTTTTTTATAGTTTTCTTTTTTTCACAGTTTTAGCCACCATCGTTTTTCCGCCCTTGCTATCTATCATGAGCCCCCCTCGTATAAGCAGCTTGCTACAATAGTTCTACTTCATCAGAGAAGCAATCCTCTCTTCCCACAGGAAGCTCTAGACTACTCGCTTAGCTGCAATCAAAAGCCGCATCCTCCCCTCTTGCCTACCTATCCCCGCATATCTTGGCTTCTAGAGAGAAGTTGGTCCTACTATCCCTGCTTCCCTCCATCCCCCCCCCGGGGGCGCGCAGCCAGGCCTGTCGGAGAATGAAGGCCATGCATTCCCGTTGAGGAGTGGTTACTGCTATTTTCATTTTTATTTTATTTTATTTATTTATTTTTTCACATTCCTTCACAAGTGCTTATTTAACGGGACGGGGGTTTCTTATGCTCCTTGTTTTCCTTTTTTTTACCTGTCTGGTGGAAGGATACTCTTTTCTCTCATATCTACCCTTGTGAGTCCTATACGTAATGACGTGCACTCTTTGATTCATTGCTTTTTGCCTGAAAACAGATGCTCCATCCACCTTGCAGTGGACATCATATATGCTATTCTGGCTTTGTCACCATCTACTCTGTTTGTCCCCGCGTTTAGAGCGCTCCGGTTATATTTTTGTTGCCATGAGCTTCTGCATTCACAGGTTGACCTAACTAGTCACAGATTCCTAGCCAGAAACCCCCCCCCCCCCCCGATTTTTTTTATTTGCCCGTAGGCCTGCGTTCTACAACACAAAGCCTATTACGCTCAAGTCTTGACTTGTCTGAAAACCAGCACCAGCAGTGTATGTATCTACAGAGATAGGGTTGCTTCTGTGCCTACTTGTGACGTAACAAGTCGGCCGGATGCCCTACACTCCGCCATCTCCGTTGTTCAATCCGCAAGTTCGTCCTCGGCCTGCTTCTGCTGGCTCTTCGCCATCTGGTGCTCACCATGGGCGACACAAATCTGAGCCAGTTGTGAACGTCGTGGGATATTCGCGTAGCCAGTCTTTCCCTCCGTCGAGCTCTTACATCTATCGCCATCGGCGGAGCCCAGCACGCTCTCACCGTATGTCGAATCTAGGGCAGCTAGACATCGAACCCAATTCGAAAAGGAGTAACTCAACATCAAATCCCACCTCCGGTGCAGCTTTATGGAAGTCTCCATCAGGTGCGATGATCCCGACGGGGGCAGTCATCTCCCCCCCGGACTCGAAATCCAACTCGAGTGATGAGGAAGGGAAGCCTACAGAAGGATTGGACGGAGATATTCCAAAGGATTTCGAGGCCGCAATCATGTCCATCAATCAGAACTCACTTCAAAACCCGTCTGGCAGGAAAGGACCTGGCACCAAGGCTACTTCAATTTCAAAACGCACCCCATCAGCATTGGACTTGTCGATGGCATTAGCTACAGAAACACAGCAGTCGCGTGTTAAGTCTCGCCTGAAGAAAGACGCCTCAAGCGTGCCTCATCCTAATTCCTCGGATGTAGCAACCCATACCCCTGAGGATAGCGACCGTGGCGAGGACGAGATGGATCTCAGCACTAAGCCGTCTATGGTGCGAAAGAAGTCCGGAGAACTTGTGAGGCCTGCGCTTCGACCGAAGAGGAGGCCTTGCAGTGCTCCAGGCACACCAGTATTCTCAAAGGCGGTCCATTTCGACTCTCAATTGGAACATATTCGTCATTTCCTTCAGATTGACAAACCTCTCGCTGTCAGTGCAGGTTCCTCTCCCGTGGAGGACTACGACGGTGATAGCGAATTTCCGTTCGACCTAGATCCGAACGGACTTTTTCAATCAAAGCCGTTTGAGTGGGAGGCTCGGATCGCGAATTTCCCTGATGATCTGGAAGCAAGAAAGACCATGCCAGTCCGCCTGGAGCGGATATTCTTATCGTTAGATTACAAGAATCTTGTTGGTGTGGTTTCCGTTGCCAACATTTCTTTCCAGAAGCATGTTGTGGCGCGATTCACATCAGACTATTGGAAAACAACATCCGAAGTTGTTGCCGAGTATAACAACGATGTTCGTCGTAAGCAAGCAACCGATGGCTATGACAGATTCAATTTCACTATCAACTTGAGGGATATGGGAAATCTTGAATCCAAACGGATGTTCATTTGTATACGCTATAACGTCAATGGCCTCGAATTCTGGGACAACAATAGCCTGATGAACTATCATATCGACTTTTTTAAAAAGCCCAAGGTGCAAAATGTGGGACAACCCGGCAAGGGCTTTGCCGGTTTTCGACCAACAGGGCCTATCCCTCGGAGCAAACCCTCGTCCTTGGGTAACTCTCGCTCGAAATCTGTGCCTCCTTGCCCTGCAGAGCCGGGATTCAAGTCACCACCTTCGCCTGTCGTACCTACTCACAATCGACCTATAAGTTCTGCAGTGAAATCGTCCGCTTCTCAGAAGGATGATGATTTCCACGATCCACCTCCCCTCCGGAGAAATGCACCAGCCCCTCAGACGTTTGGGCACCGCTACGATTTTGGAGCATCGTTGTCAGCTGCAATGCAGCCTGGAAGCGCTGGTCAGGCCCGCCGTGGCAAAGGTGCCGACAAGACAACGTTTTCGCGCGACTCCACAGCTAGAAATCTTTCTAGCTCAATTCTTCCAGACCAGCCCGCGAAACGTGAACCCTTTGAGTCCCCCGCGGCAGCCTCTTCAGGAGTTTCTCAGCTTCGTACATCCTCGTCTAGTCCGATGAGACCTACCGATCTTGTGTCGGGACAACCTTATCATCAGTCGCCACTGTACAAGGAACTCGTGGATAAGTACTGCTTCGTAGGTCTCCCAGAGCTCTCACAGTAGAAAACCGCCCGGTGGATTTTGGAAGCTTTTGAGACTGACATCTTACGAAACGACCAAGTATGGATCGTCAAAGACAGGCTCACACTCAACAACTCATTTCTCTCGAAAATCACCTATCAACGCACCTCGGGGCAACGGATCGATGATAACTGATGCTGCTACCAGTGTGATGCTTGCGCCATCACCGCCGTCGTCGCCTCAGGAACCATCTGCCAATGAAAAGCAGCCACCTCCGTCGAAGCCAACCAATGACGATGAACAATCTCCGGGGCACACCTCAGCTAGTCGATCCGCAGAAAACCCTGAACGGGCTACTTCACCTAATCCACCTTCTCCAATTTGCTTTACCCATCCATATCATCAGTCGAAGCGTATGACGCTCTCTGAATCCCCCACCCCAACGTTTATTCGAGGATAAATCCAGTAGCAACGCCGGTACGTTGTACGCTGTCTCTATCCGACTTCTGATTCCTCGAGCACCTCTCGTTGATTGATAGGGAGGGTAAAAGGTGTGACTACCTCTTTGCTTCGATCCTATGAATCACGATAGGGTTTGGGACTGGGGGTTGAAGGAAACGGATCGGAAAGAAACGAAACGTAAGGGAGTTGGCTGCTCTATTGTTCTTCTACCTTCTTCATGACGAAATGATCAAACTCTCCGTGCCATACTACCGTTATTAGCAGACGAGCCTACCTGTTTCGGTATATTACATTCCTACCACTGTCTGGAAAAACTTGACGTGTGGCACTGAACATATGGAGCGGGCTTTTGTTTTGTGCCATGTAGTTGACGTTTTTCATGTTTTAACGTCTTGGCCCTTTTTTTCCCCATTTGTATTTTCTTTTTCATCTCTGTTCCGTTTTTGTTTTGTTACTGTTGCCCTGCGAACCCCAGTGATCAATGAGGGTAAAGTAGGGTCTTGTCTTTTCTGTTCATGATAATGGGTTTTCTGGTAACTTACTGCTTTCCCACTGAACTTTTTGCGCTATTTAGTGGTCTCTTTTTCCGTTTCCTTTCGTTTTGATGTTCTATGTATTACGATTTTCGAGCTTTTCTTCTACATTCTTGCTTGGCCCGGGATGAATTGCTGTTGCATTAGTTTGTCATATTCTTGCGTTTTCTTGGTTTTTCTACCGTCTTTTCTTCCTCTTCTTCCCGTTTGGTCATTTTTCTTTCTTATTAACTGTCTCTCCTACTGTAACTTAATAACTTAATATGCGGGAGTTATGATTTTGTTTTAAGGAGTTGTGGCCGCATTTTAATATGGCGTTTTTGTTTTTTTATTTTTTATTTAATCTGGGGAATTGCTGTTTTTTATGTCAGGCGTCGTCGGGCTCGGATCAAAAGTGTATTCCTCGCTTTCTTTATCTTCTCTCTCTCCCTCTATTTTCGAAAATCAAAGCGGTTCGGTCGGGTATGGTGGAATTCGTTTTTTCGTTGCTTTTTTCGTTTCTCTTTCCTAGATCTATCTACGTATATATATTTTAAACCAGTGATGACTTGGTTTCGTTTTTCGTTTCTCATAACTCTTTTTCTTCCGTT
This sequence comes from Blastomyces percursus, assembly GCA_018296065.1. Classification (NCBI taxonomy): domain Eukaryota; kingdom Fungi; phylum Ascomycota; class Eurotiomycetes; order Onygenales; family Ajellomycetaceae; genus Blastomyces; species Blastomyces percursus. Next base: position 18,773 of record JAFEJD010004249.1, read on the forward strand.
CTCTTTCCGGATCCCGCTTTTCTCACGATTTCCATTTCTTTGCAATGTGGACTTTCCTGTGACCTCCTCTCCGCTCCAGCCAAGCCATTGCTCCTCATACTACTTTTGACTTGTGATGGATGACTGCTGAGATGACGGGGTTGTACTATGGTGGATAAGTGTTCATGGCATGGTAAATGATAAAATAAGTCAATGCCATATTTTGTTCGGTTCCTTCATTTATCCGCTCATTCTTTATAGCTACCTCGATCTTCACAAGCTCTTTCGTAGTTCCATCGTATGAAACAGACAGGATGTCCGCGCCAAGCCAGCTGAAAAGCGGTGAGTACGCGCCAAGGCACGCAGCCGGCAGAAACCCGCGCAGCACCGCCGCAAGAAACCAAAACGGCGCTAGTTCGCGCTAGTTCGCCCACGCAGGCACCGCAGGCCGGAGCAATCGGTGCAAAAAGAAGAGCTGGAAAGCAGCTCGCCTTAACGCTATCAACAGCGCCCTTTTTGGCTGGGGAAAAGGACAGAAATGGGATTTATTTTTCCAAGCGCTTAGTCATCGGCGTTCTCTTGTTGTTTTTCTGGGCTGCTGATTCACTATTTGTTCTGGTTGCTATTTTGGAAAAAGTATTTAAGCTTGCCCGCATCCCCCGCCTCCGGGTTTTGATGTTCGATTTTTTTTTTCCCCTTTCTTGTCGCTTTCCCGCTTTTCGCTTTACACGTATATAAGAGGAAAAAATTATCAAGGACGCGTATTTTCGCCACACGTTATCACGTTATCACGTTATCACGTTATCACGTTATTTTGTTATTTTTTTAAATTTTTATTTCGTCGAATATATCAATAAAGAAATAAACAATAAACCATGACTGGACGTAAGTAACAAGGTTATTTTCCTTTTGATGATATTTTGTTGTTGCTTTGAACATCGGGCGCATTCCATCCGCCGTTCGTCGCAGAAGAGCTGGGGGGTGCCGTCGGCTTGGCACCGCTATGCCTATTCTGGCCCTTGCATGACGCCAACGCCGGTTGAGCTTGATGTACCTACCCCCCGCCGCCGCGGACATGAGCATCACCATTCGAAGAAGAAATACACATATATAAATATATATATAAATCATAGCTCAATGGTTCTTGTTCTATATAACGAACAACGATGAGACGATGACGACCACAATGTTTGCTCCGTCCATATCAGAGACATGACATTGCACCCCTACCTATACAAACATACAAAATGGATATCTATTGTCATAACAAGCCCAACTAACCTCCCCCAACAGGCGGCAAGGGCGGCAAGGGCCTCGGCAAGGGCGGTGCAAAGCGCCACCGCAAGATCCTCCGCGATAACATCCAGGGCATCACCAAGCCGGCCATCCGCCGTCTGGCCCGTCGTGGCGGTGTCAAGCGTATCTCTGCAAGTACGTCACATATATTTCTATACACACACAAACCACTTTGTGCCCCCCCCTCTCAAGTGGCACTTATACTAATTGAGAACAATAGTGATCTACGAGGAAACCCGCGGCGTGCTGAAATCGTTCCTTGAATCCGTCATCCGCGATGCGGTCACGTACACAGAGCACGCGAAGCGGAAGACGGTCACCTCGCTGGATGTCGTGTATGCGCTGAAGAGACAGGGGCGCACGCTTTATGGGTTTGGTGGATAAGATTTTGGGTGTCTCTTTTACGGTTTCTTTTCGGATCATGAATCTTTTGGTTTGGTTTGGTTTGGTTTGGCTTTTACTTGGGTTTTTTTTTATTTGATTCGATTCGATTGATTGGTTGATTGGGGACGGGAAAGGGTTTTGGTACATTGTCAATCAAATCGGTTCCCATCAGTCTACATTACCCTGTTCATTGTCGTCTTCGGACAGATCGATGGATGGGAATGTGCTAGTTGATGGGAGGGTGCTTGGTTTTCATGGAATTTTGTTTCCCTTCGCTTTCCCACTTTTTAACCTTTACCCGAGGACAAGTTATCTGTTGGCTGGGTGTGGGTTTTGCTTAGGCTGGGAATTTTGGGAATATTTGGAATTTATTTTTATCTTAGTTAAGGTTAAGGGAAGGGAGGGAAAATGACAATTTATTTTAGTGCTTTTACATTTCTTTTCTTTTCTCTTTTTATTTTTCCCTTTTTTACCTTTTCTATATTATCACTTGTGAAATTGGGGGAGGGAAGGGGAGTAGAGAGAAGTCGAATTGAACTGTGTTGCATAGAACCGGTATCATATACAAATGTAGTATCCTGCCTCGGGGAATTGATGCTACGCAGGTCGTAGGGCGATAATACGTCCTTGCTTTAGTAGCATATGGGGATTTACCCTGTGCTGTGGTATTAGGACAGAATCCGCCCTGGGTTTGTTGTACGTTAGCACACTGCGAAACCAGGCCTGAGTTGCTATATTTTATTTACGGAACTAATATATAACCTATCAGAGGGCACAGAGGTGTGCATGCATCAAATTGAGGGGCAGGTCAATGAATGAATGAATATAACAATTCAATTATACGGATTATACGAGAGAGAGCTGGCACACACGGAGCATATCTAGCGCCAAGACAAAGAGCTCGCTGTTGACCCCAGACGACGTCATTGGTTCCCCACTCCAGCAAGCCCAGCCAAATCCGGATATAAACTGCTACACTCCGTTCTTCGTCTGCAGTTGAGGAGAAATCATCTGATTTTCCCCGTTTGTGATATTCATTTCTTCTAATTCACCACTAGCCGATTTATTTGGGTTAACAGAACAGTTCTCTGCGGCATTCTAGCTCGTTTCGAGCTCCTGGGGCTAGCTTTTCTGTCGCAATCTCATCACCTGCGTCCGTTCCCTGTAGCACACCCGCCCGAAGGGAGATAAGAGAGACTGCCTAGGGGAAATACACCTGGGGTTGGATTTTATGGGAAGGGAGTTAATATAACTCACTGTTGTTTACACCTCAACCCGCTTCTCATACGTCTCAAATTGCAAACGGAGCAGGAGCTTGACATTCGGTTTGTTTGATATCATTCTGGTCTGCTACTACTACTCCTACTGCTACCACCATGGCAAACGATCGATATATCCCTTACGAAGCTTCAATTGTACGCCCATTCCCTTCTTCCCCCCCCACTCTCTTCACCTAGAGCTAGAAAGCCAGATATTATGTATAGTCAAACATAGAGACTTACTCATCCCCTGCCTCGGAACGTCTACGTAGGAACACTTCGAGCTCTACCACATCTACAATGACACCAGTAGCGAGGATACGGTTAGTAGATACCGCCCAGGCAGCGAGGATTGGAAAGCCGCTGTTCTGAAGGGCCCTGCGCTGCCGGCTCTTGGCCAGGGCATGGCGGGGGCCGCGGGTGCAGCTGTGTCGACTATCTCGACGTATCCGCTTAGTTTGATTGTTACGCGGTTGCAGTTACAGAGACAGTTGAGGGTGGTGAGGGAGATGGAAAAGGAGAAGGCAAGGGAGACATGGAATGAGAAAGGGAAGGGGAAAGCGAAGAGTGAAGGTATTGATATCTATGATGATGGAGATGGAGAGGAAAAGGAGTATAAGGGAATTATAGATGCTGCGAAGAAGATTTATGCGAATGAAGGCGGGTTGCGCGGCTTATATGCGGGGCTTACGCAGGCGACTGGAAAGGCTGTGATGGATTCATTTGTGTTTTTCCTTACTTATTCATTCTTGCGGCAAAGGCGACTGCGCGCGAGGGGATTGAAGATGCATGGTACCTTCCTGCCTGTATTGGATGAGTTGGCTGTGGGATATTTGGCCGAGTCGTTTACCAAGTTACTTACAATGCCGGTTTCGACTGTGTTGACGAGGAAGCAGATTGAGGGCCTGGTGTCAGCCTCATCATCAACAGGATCCAGGAAGAAGCAGGCAAAAACACACACTTCTTCAACGAGTGATATAGTCTCCGCAATTATTGCCGAAAAGGGTCTGCGGGGTCTCTGGGCTGGCTACTCCGCCTCCCTCATCCTCTCCCTAAACCCCTCCCTCACCTTCCTCCTCAGCCAATTTCTCAAATTCTCCCTCCTTCCCCGCGACAAGCGCAAACGACCCCCCGCAGTAGCCACGTTCCTCTTCGCCGCCATCAGCAAGGTTATCGCCTCCTCCCTCACCTATCCATTCTCCATGGCAAAGACGCGGGCCCAGGCTGTCACCGCCCCATCTACATCTGCACGTACCAGTCGCGCACCACCCACAATCCTCCACGCCATCTACATCATCGCCCGCACCGAGGGCTTCGCCGCTCTCTACGCCGGGCTCAGCGGAGACGTCCTCCGTGGCTTCTTCAGCCATGGTATTGCCATGCTCGCAAAGGACACGATGTACAGGCTCGTGGTACGTGCGTACTACCTTCTCCTAAGGATGGTGCGCCGGTATCCTTCCCCGGAGGAATTAATTGTACGGGCGAGGGCGCGGGCTCAGGAAATTGCGGAGGATATGAGGGAAGGTGCTGGAGAGTTGGCGGTGAAGGCGGGTGAGAAGGCGGGTGATGTGAAGGGGGCTGTCGTTAAGGGGATGACGGGAATGTCGGGGATGGGCACTGGGGGGGCTGCGGGGATTGTTGGTAAAGTGGCGGAGGGGACGGCGGAGGTTAAGAGCAGGATGGTGGAGGATGTGTATGAGGATTCGAATGCGACGGCGGAGATGGTGGGGGAGTATGTGGAGGATGAGGCGGAGGAGTGGAGGAGTTTGTATCGATGGTTTTGGGATAAGGGGAAATCGTGATTGTTCATTACTTTTCTTCTCTTTTTCCTTTTTTTATTGGATTTTATTTGCTTAATTTCCTTTGATTTTGTGGGTTTGGTATTTCGGAATCGAGGTTTTTTTTTTTTTTTTTTTTTTTTGAGTGGGATTGTTGCGGGCAATCTAAGCTGCGAGCTGATGCTCATTCAGGGGTTAGTTATATTTTGAAGCTGTATTACTTTCCTTTCATCGATTTTATGTCACATTACTGATTATTATCATACAACACAGTAAGAAAATAATGGGAAAAATAAACAAAATCTGTTTGTATTTCATGTGTTTCATGATTAAACACAATGCCATCACTCTGATTCTGAATCCAAAACTATATCTGTTAGGGGTTGAACCCCATGACATCCACTATACTGCATCCTCTATATTGCGTATGAGAGACGATATGACTCTGTGGAAAGCCAGTGGAAGAACAATACTCTGGAGAAATACTATGTAGCTAAATAAAGTTGCCTATTTTAAATATGCAGAAGAGGTATATATATCCACCAATCCAAGAGAAAAATATGCATGCATAAAGACAAAAAATAAAAACAAAAAATAAAAACAAAAAACATTCCCTGCATTATAGTAGAAATAAAATGGTACAGTTGAAATTCTATGCGGCAACGTCGACAATTTCCGCAAACCACTGTTTTAACGCCAGGCTCAAAATTGCCGGTAACTCCTGAGCATCCCTAACAACCAGATAATATGGAAATGGAAATCCTTCAAGATATCGTTTCATTTTTAACTTCATCTCTCCTGTCCCTGACCCGTCAGGTTCGAAACTCGCCTGCGTCAGATCGAGAATCGAGCTCCCCTTCACTGCATCGACAATGATGAAGACTATCATGATTCGCTCCTCTTGCGCTTGTCGAACGAAGCGGCGAATGGTCTCATGATCTTCACAGATTCCATCCGATATGATGAGTTCTAGTTGCCAAAGATCTGCGCTCCCACTCGAGCGAGAGCGTTTCGCTTTCGCCTCCCTAAACAGAGCAATTGAGTCGGAGATAAGTTTTCGTACATTGGTGCCAGTCTGTTTGTAGCTGAACTGTTGGAAGATTTGGACACCGGCTTCAGACGAGAAAGGCTTGCCAAATTCATGAGCCACACGGACGTGGTCCTCATCCCCGAAACTGACAACGCAAAGATCCCCTGCCTCTAGCATGCTTAGGCTTTTTGCAACAAGAGCGAGCGTCTCGAAAGCTAGTTGCCCGCTACCGCTCTCAAGCATTGATTTGCTATCATCCACTGCAATCATGATTTGGTAACTTCTCTTTGAAGGGACAGATCGTCGCATCCAGATCTTATCTCGTTTATATTGGGATGCGATGTACGGAATGATGCGCTTGATATTGAGTCGTTTTCCGGTTCTAAAGTCTCCTCGCAGTTTGGTTGCCAGAGTGGGTGCGAGAATCAAGCGTAGTTGTTCAGTCAGCGAGAGTGAGAGATCGTGGGTGATTGATTCATAGTGAGACCACAGTCGCCGGGCTTCCTCCGGAGAAGTCAACGGAGCCAATTCCGAACTGACATGCGAGACAGACGGATGAGTATCCATCTCTTCCATTGCTCTAAACTTCTCTTTTTGTCCAATTTGATCTGTAGGCTCATTTTCCATGTTTCTATCGCCAGAAACAAATGATTTCGATGTATTATTGTTCTCCGAAAGACCTAGTTTCTGATCCAAATCCATCCGATCTTCCAAAGACTGTTCTGCAAGAAGATCCTCCGGCTCCGAGACATCTGGAAGAAACTCCCCTTCTTCTGGCTTCATATCGGATTCGACAGCGTTGCTTTGGTCAATGCTCTTGGCCTGCTCTTCGTTTGCCTGGCCAAGTGCTTGAGTATCTGAGACATCCTGATCGTGCGCGAGATGTTCAAAGTCCGCATCTTCCATGTTGGCATCTTGATTTTCATTCTGGGAGGTGTCTTGGTCGTCAGAGGCCTCCTTGATTTGACGTTGACGGCGGTGCCATTGCTCGAGAATATCGCCAAGCTTTTTGAAAGCTTGCGTTTGGGAGTCGTCTAGGTTGCCGTCGTCTCGACCACCAGATGCGTCTGTTGCTTCTTTCCCGTCCTCACCCCGATCAGCACTGCCTGTCTGAGGTTTTTGCTCGTCAACCTGGTCTTTGAAGCCTTGCTCTTGAGTTGCTTCACCAGAGTCCCCTTTCTCTCGATTTTGATCTTGGTCGACGCCTAGGCCACCAGAAACTTCCTCGCTTGGAGCAATATTTTCTGAATCTGCTTGGTTATCTGTCCTTTCCGTTTCCAAGAGCCTCTCTCTCTCCTCCTCTTCTTCTGCTGTCTCAGCCACCGGCTCCTCTTCGGCAGCTTCAGCGTCTTCATGCATGCCAAGAACTTCTTCTTTTGCGTCTTCTGCTGTTTCTGCTTCATCTTCGACTTGATGTTGAGAATCCAGCTCCGGACTATCATTGGATTGCTCCGGAACATCTGGCTCGCCTTCCAAGGTGCTATCATTGTCGTCTAACAGATCGCCAACATCATCATCCAGATCGCATTGCTCTTTATCTCTGTCATCTTGACCATCTAGCTCCATGTCTTCTGGTAGGTCGAGAACTGGTTCTTCTTTTGCATGTGGATCGGTCGTATCCATGTCTTCCCTGCCAACAGCTTCTCCTTCATCATCAGGAGGCTCAGATCCCTCGTTTTCGCTTTCCTCACCAAATTTATCTTGGTCTACCTTTTCATTCCTTTCAGTCGGCGCAGCAGTTTTATCCGCCGATTCTGGCTCCCCTTTTCCTTGTTCGTTTTCCGCATCTTTTTGCTCTTGATCATTGGTTCCATCCCACATTTTTTCGTCAACTAAGGATGCATCTAGTCCATCAACACTGCCAATCTCCTCATCGATGTCCATATCTTCTTCCTCTTCTTGGCCTGAGCCCTTCCCGTCTTCCGCATCCTTTTCATCTTCAAAATCACTTCTGTCTGCCTCAAGATCCTCTTGGTCTATATTGATAGCATCGTCTTCTCCCTCTTTGTCCCCTTTGTCTTCATCCGTTTGCTGCTTTTCCTGGGCTAGGTCGGACAAATCCTCATCATCTTGAACATCTTTGCTAATATCCTCAGCACCTTCCCCATCGCCTAGCCCAGTTCCACTTTCCAGCTTGTCAGATTTCCCCTGCTCCCCAGAGCTCTCAAGAGGAGTACAAAAGCCTTCTGAGGCAATCTGGTTAAACGATTTTGCTAAGAGATATGACATCTTGCACATCTCTCGATGTAGCGCAGAATACCGGTGGAGTACATCAGTACAAATTGATTTGTATTGTTCCGCGATTGGCAATACTACTGATATGGCGGCGCTAACAGCATTAAGCGAAGTCGAATCCGTCGTGGAAATGTGCTGAATCTGGGCCAATACAGAGCTGATGGTACTAGCGATATCGACCATGTGTAGCTCTGCACATGCTTTTGATATAACCTGTTCGGATTTTACCAACCAGGTTGGGGTATCCTTTGAAGTAGGAGCTGTAGAGAGTGAGGACCTTAATTTTTGCATCACAACGAAAATTTTGTCCATCGCCGTTAAGAGGGCAGAGTCAAACTCCTGTAGTGAAATGCTGATTTGGCCATTGGTTCCAGGTGTGCTTGCTGTTGTGCATAATTTAGTCCATGGAAGTATCTGTTCCAGAGCGAAGGTCAACTCAGGATGCTCATCAATCCGTTTTAGTACATTGGATCGTATATCTGAAACCAGCGTCTGAACGCTCGAAAATAGATTCTCGTGAGTGCCAGTAGATAATCCAGGGGGTAGAGTTTTTATATTTTCGATTGAGATAAGTAGCGTGTTCAAGCGGGTTTTCCAATCATCCAACGCCCCCGTCACTTCCGAAGAATCAATTCCGGCAAAATTTCCGTGGATTTGGAGAGTTGATCCACAGACACCAAGGATAGTGGAAAGCCACCGGAGTGTTCCTCGGAGATCACGACGGCTGGATGGGAGGTAGCTGTTACTGTACAATAGGGAGCTACTAAGGTAGGATACATTCCTCATTTGCTGCATCGTGGATTCGAGAGCAATAAAGTTATCCATTTTCAATGATAGGGTTTCCCTTTGTTTCAATATCCAATGAAGAAGACCTTCAATAGATCCCGCGCTTCTAGCAACCTCCACATTGCTAAGGTCTTCAGAATACTCGTGCGAGGAAATGCGGACACGAGGCACCAAATCCAAAAATCGATGAAAGTATGAGTCCGCGCTCTTAATATGGACAGAATCAATAGTCGCCATGAAAGGGCGTGTCGTTGAGAGGACTGCAGCGACAGATTGTTGACTTTCAAGAATGGCAGTCCCAACATTTGAACGGATACCCATGAAGCGAAGGTCTTTGAGTTTTTCCGCATAGAACCGCCGCTTTTGGCCTTTGAGACGCTGAACATCGTGCTGGTTGTCTTCGGTGAGGGTCTTTGGGGTCCGGGATTTAAATTCGGTGATGCTGTCGATTATGTCGCGCGTGAACGCATCGAGCTCTTCGTGGGCCGAAAACCCTGTTAGGGAGTTCTCATACACACGTTGCATGCTCTTGGCGGCGCCATCCGGATCCGTAAATCGAATGGGTCGCTGGCCCCATGAATGAACATTTTCACGGCATATGCGGAGGGCAGTGGAGGAAACAGGGTCGGGTAGTGTGATACAATTTTCTGGCAATGATTCCATTGTATCCGGAAGGCTGGAGGGGCCCTTCATGAACAAGCTTTCCGAGGATTGCCCTAGAAGATTGCGATACTTTCTCACAACCCTGAACAATTTGTTATGAGAACGACGTGCGCTCTCTCTGAGGGAACTGATGTTAACGTCCTTCCAGCTTGCCAGCTGAATGGTTTGCTGGATGTCACGTTCCAGCGTTTGTCTGCCGTCACCGAGTGATTTTTCAAAAATAGATACAAACGGGAAGTAGTGGTGAAGCAAGTTTTCAATCGCACCGCTCAGTTGTTCCAGAGGGGGAAAGTCTGAAGCATAGAGATGCAGTAGCATTTTGAATTTTGCAACAAGTTGCAGCCTAAACTTGTATTGACCCATTGGGGTGGAGCAAATAAATCTCTCGAGGGTAGCGATCAGTTCAACAGAGTGTTCAGTTAATGGCTGTCCAGCTTGTACGAGCCGTAATGGGGCCGCAATTATCACATCATACGCAACAAACCACCATGCACTGGCATCCTCGCTGCATTTTTCATCTTCTATGTCCAAAAGGCGAGCCCAAGTGGACAATTCAATGCGCCGCCAATTTATGAGAAGGGCTGTTAAATTATCGTAGCACTGAGCAGCAGAGAATTCTTTACTTGCGACAGTCTGCCACTCATAAATAAATGAATGAAGTTTCTCCACCTTGGTTATAAATTTAGCAAGCGGCTCTTGGTGTTTGAATTGGAAGATCTCGGAGCAACAGTGAATGACATCTGAAAGAGTGGAGTGCTCGGGCCATGAATTTTGAAGTTCTTTGAAACGCACACGGATAGCTGTAACCAAATCTGCGAGTTTCTTCACCTCTACCAAGTTTGGATCTGAATAGAAGTTGTAAGATGTTGGTGGCTTAGAAGTTTTTACCTCGTCAAGAAATAGAATTGCTCCGAGCAGGTGTGATTTGGGGTCCGCCGTTGGGATTTCTATTAGGTGTTTTGCCATGTTCGAACTAAGTAGTTTCATGGAGTCTACTAGTAATTGCTTCAGCGTTGACTCCTTATCGAGGCGGGAGAATAGATTATCGAGTACACTGAAAAGTTTCATGGAAATACTTTTGACATCAAGCTGTGGTAATGTTCGACTTTCAAGATCATCCTCAATCGGGTCGTCAAACGTTGGGAAAAGTTGAGAAAACTCATCAGCATCTACTTCCTGATCATCTTCGAACGATCCTCGATAACGATATAGGCTCGACTTTTGGAAGTGTTTATTTTGATCAACCTCTAGTTGCTGTTTCCAGAGAATGGAAAACTCCTCGAAGATATCACGGAGAAGCTGGCGATTTTCAGCAGCTGAAAGAGTTTCAGGGTCTGTATTTTGGAAAACTCGGAGGACAGAGAGCCGTTGCAAACCAAGGTCTATCTTTTCTGCGTTAGACAACCGAGAGGGCGGCGGCTGCAGTTCAAAGAGAGATACTTTTCTGGCCCTCATTAATGGTGTGATTTCGTCCATAGCCTGCATAAAACTTTGATCCGAGTGGGAACGAGGCTCAGAGTACTGAACCAGTTCTACTCCAAGATGCAGAATCTCCAGGAAGCGGATGACAGGAATGACAACATCGCCGTACGCCTTATAATTTGTGGTGAGGCGAAGACATATTTGTTGGATATTTCTCTGCAAAAGTTTGCCTTGCTGGTTGACAGCATTGCCAGAGTCCGAGTTAGTTGAATCCTGGAGGGAACGAAGCATAACATCAGGATTCATGCTGAGAACTGAATTTAGAAGGTTGGCAAATTCTCCCTGCAATTCACCAGACTGGGAAGGTTTGGGTCGAATGACCGGGGGTGAAGGGGGCACAGCACCCAGTAGATGGAGCTCGTCGTTAATCATCCGAATACGTAAGCTCGATTCTTGCCCAGAGAAGGACAATTCAAATGTTTTTAATGCGTCAAGCTTCCTGGTTTTCTCCTGGGCGCGTTGCGTGTATTGTTGTCGTTGAACAATTAAGCCAAGCGATGGGTCGAAAGGTTTGTTTGGGACAAAGAGTTGGAGACATGCCATAGCAAGATGGATACAAGCGGTTCCTAGTTGAAGGTACTTAGCGGCCCCATTTTCACCAGTAGTGCCAACCAAAGATGACAAGATTTTATTGAATGACTTCGATGCAAATTCATTGAAATAGTGATGTTTTTCAGAAGTATCTCGTAAATTTAGTCGTAGTGTTTGGATCTTAGAATATACGCTGGGCGACCCACGACCCAGTGTGCCTAGATAGGATGCAGCACTTGCGAGCGACGCGGAATCGATCAAATCTTCATGGCAATGTAAAAGCTCTCGAAGAAGCTCGGCCAGCCGGCTCCGGAGGATATCAAACTGATTATGCGCGATTTGGTCGGTGCTTGAGCATAAGCCGTCTGCGATGAGGTCAAGTTCAGAATGAAGGAGGTCCATTCCTTTCAACGGCACATTTCCAAGAGACCCTAGTTTCGCTATCAGCGATAATGAAATCGTTCCACGGAGTGCCAATGGCTTGCGAGACATGTTTTGGAAGCCGGAGAACCGTGAAATTCTTGACAGGAGCTCAGGAACAGGGCTCTCCAAAGTTGACATATCATGCGGAGAAGCTGGGCGTCCCGCGAGCAGCTGTAATATATCAGAAAGGGCAGAATTTGTGGTTGCAGCATCCAGTTTGCTGATGTCGATAAAATCACGATACTGCGAGAGTGATTCAAACTCCATGGAAAAGTAGGGAGCTGATACTGAGTCGGAATCCAGCATACGAGTTTCAAAGTCATCTATCACACGTTGAAGATCCTGGAAAGATGTCAGTTCTATATTTGAAATACAAGTGTCTTCGGGTCATACCTGAATGAGGCCACCTGGGTCCGCGCCTTGTAGCATTGAAACCTGTGCCTGGACTAGAGAGTGGCGGAATTGGTTGAGCTGCGAAAAGGGCAGATTTGTCTTCAAAGTAATCTGATCAAACCGGGCAGCAACATATTGCAAATCGACCATTGCCTTCAAATGAACGGGATCAATTGGCGTTGCTGGTCTCCAGCGATCCCACATCCTCTGCATGCTCTGACCGGTTGTCAGGGCCCAGTCGGCACGGAAATTATTAAGTGATTCAGACAGGACCCGAACAAGATCAAGCTGAACGTCCTTAAAGCGAGAATAAAGAGATTGCCCGATTTGCAAGTATGTTTGAAATATCCCCTCGTCGAAGTCATTCGCTTGCACGACATTGAAAATGTCCCAGCACAACTCTAATATGGAGCTAAGCATAGCACACACATCAGTGGAAAATAACAGCTCGGCATCAATATTTTGAATGGTCTCGCTCAAAGCTTGGATACAGTTGGAAAGATACAAAGCAACAGGTTGGGTTGATTCTTTCATAAGTGCTGGAATCCTATTCGAAGCCATCGACCTTTCCAGCCTGCTCATTTCAGAGGGTTTTTTGTTTGAAACGGAGCCACGAACTTCAGACAAGACCTGGTGGAAATGCCAAACATTAAATTGTATCTCCTGGAGTTTTGTTAGTTTTGCTAAAAGAGCTCGTGATTCTGGTACGATGCAGGCCACAACTCGGGGCTCATTGATTAATGGATGTAGCGGCTATTTGGTCTCTATTAGTTACGAATCGGCAAAGTAGGGAAGCTCTACCACATACCTCGATACTCTGGCGAAATCTCGAAAATTTATGTGCGTTCCAATTTCCATTGCATAGAATATCCTTCAAAAGGGGGAGGGTATCCTGGCGCAAAAAAGAGCAATAGCGATCAAACGTCTGGTAAATAGCTGTTGAACGCTTCGTATCAGCGGCATTATTCGTAGTCCATATGCCGATAGAAGTGGCCGACGATTGCTGGAGGCTGCGAAAATCGTGCGGGGACAAGTGATCAAGGGACACTTCTAATTCATCCTGTAGCCTGTCCGATTCCCTTCGATAGCATGAGAGATCTTGAGCCCAGCGAATGCGGTAAATTGACGATTCTGAAGTATAAAATATTCCTCCAACTTTAGGCACAGCTTCGTCGACCCTTGGCGGGACACATATTTCGATTGCCCGATTCCTCATTGCTCGCGACAGCTCCCCATAACGAGGATCCATAGTGAGAAAGAGTCGAAACTTTGGGTGCGGTTTCACTACTTTTGCAGTACCATCTCTAGTTCTTTGCTCATTGATAACTAAGCACCCGTTCGGTTCCATAAGTGAATTTAATCTATCCAAAACTGAGGGGTTGCAGAGGTTGGCATTGTCAAGGACCACCCAATCGCCTTTCTGTACTGATTGAATAAATATGCCTTCAGTCCATTCAAAGCCAACTATTTTGCCACCAGAAGAGGACTTGACCAATGTTTTCGAGCGTCGGTAAAATTCCGTGAAGTTCGGATGTAATTCCTTGAGAGAAATTCTGTGCAGTGCGTCCGAAATAGTTTCAAGCTCGGGCGTTCCGCTTTTGACGGTTTGGTAAAGCTGTACAAGCTCACCATCCACATCGGTCGGTTTAGCCGCAGTATGCGCGGAGACAATCTGAGCTTGTAGAAATTGGCATAGCTCGTCCAGAAAACTTAGCAGATGGCGGTCATTGTCTACCTGCTCAAAGCCACCGATGAGATCCATCGTATCAGTATCCGCGTTTAGTGCCAATTCGACAACTTTAGAGCCACTGAAGGCGGCAAGCTTCCGTAAAATGGCTGTCTTCCCACATCCTGATGCGCCAACAAGGATACCAGGCCACCCCTGCTCTATGCAAAGTATCAACGATTCCATAATCGGTAGATCGCCAGCAAGTATCTTCATGTGAGGATCATTGCAATATTGCACGAGCGGATCGCGTTGAAGTACACTAAGGCCGACCTGGTATTGTGACACGCTTAGGTTATGGAAATAGCTTTTGATCTCCGGAGTTGTTCCGAACACGTCCTCATACATTGAGACAACAAGGTTTCTATCACTAGGTGTGCGAAACCTTTGGCTAATCACAACATCGAGGAATTGAGAAGGCGAAACTCGGATTGGAGTGGATTCAAGAAGTTTGAGCCACCTTGAGATATCCCGTAAATTTATTTCCCATGGACCTCCAATAGTTCCCAGGCGTCGTTCATTGGTTACTTTGAAGTTCAATGAAGAGACAAATTCCACTAGCTGTTGTACTTCTTTTTTAGGAGCAAGAGGAGACAACCGTTGACATATCATCTTCAAGTCGTTATCGCTAAACGAGTCCGCGTACACAACTGTAAACCGGTTCACGAACGACGCAGGGAGTCCTTTTCTTCCACCCCCTTGGTGATGGGGATTTTGCGCTGCGAATAAAACAAAGTCGGGGTGACGTTTAAAAGTTTGGTCTAACTCGGCGACATAGACTTGTTGACGGTGGTCTAGACAAGAATTCAAACCTTCCAGCACAGACTGAGACGCAAGATTCATCTCGTCTAGCAGAACCCAGCCGCCAGTTTGCATCGCTCGTAAAAAGGGGGCATCACTCCAAGCGAAATTTCCCATATCGCCGCCTTCAACAGGAACATCCGACCCAAACAAATCTGTTAAATCAGTCTGATCAGAAAGATTGATTCGGGTAAGGGGTTTTCCGAGAGATTGTGCCAAAGCGGCGACGAGTGTGGTTTTGCCAACACCAGGGCTACCCTCAAGCAGAATCGGCTTTGCTGACTGAAGGCCTCGGGCAATTCTCAGAATGTTAGCAATTGTAGTCGGTGCGTCCATGGAAAATGTGGGATCATGCTCCGAATGGGTGTGTATCTCTAGAAGGAATGGTCCAATTCTCATATTATTTTCTTCCATAGATATAGTGGCTGCTTGATAATAGATAGAGGCAGCATCGAAACCAAAAATTTTACCTAATCTCTCGAGACATCTGATTCGGTCGTGTTTGGGATTTGAGGCACCTGAAGCAAGCATAGCGGAAGGGTTGGCGCCCAGTGTATCGACGTATACTAGAGCCGCGCCATGGACCATCGCAGTAGCGTCATCGAGCTCTTTGCATTGATTCACAAAGTCAACCCATGCCAACAAATCGCGAATAGATATTGATCCAGATGAAGTTGTCTGGAAAGTTTCTTTGAACCATTTTGCGAACGTTAACATTGAACTTGGCGCATTCGAGATCGGCGATAAGAGCTTTGCAGACAAGATGGGAAGGATATCTTCAGCTTCGGAAAGCTGAGGTACCCAAATTTCGGTAAGTCGGTTCCGGAGCGCAGCAGAGAGTTCCCTTTTTCCATAGTCCCCTCCTGGATTCATGGTTGCCAAAAACTGGAAACCATCCTTTGCGACGACCAAGGAATCGATAGGGCCCTTTTCTGCAAGGAATAAAGACCTGTGCGATTCAAGAACGCTATTTAGGCGCTCCAAAACGGAGTCATCTGCAAGTGAAATTTCGTCCAGAAGAAAATGTTGCCCGGTTTCCATTGCCGTTATGAGACTACCGTTGCACCATTCGAAAAGTGCTTTCGCTCTTGTCATATTCTCTCTTATACGATTCACCAAACCTGGCTCGCACATGTCCAGTGCATCGGTATGTAATGCAGAAAATGCGCGTGTTAGCTCGTCGATAGAGCTACCACTGCTCTCATCATATGTATCAATGGATTTTAAGACTGATGATAGATCCGCTAAAAGCTGTCCTTCGATTGCAGATCTATTTCTCAATGGCCTCTGTGCACCAATGATATCTCCCGTCTCGAGGTTAACATGAGCGTTAATGGTGAAGAGTTCCTTTCCATATATTTCTGCAATAGCTTGGCATATTTGTGTTTTGCCGCACCCGGTTTCTCCAACAAGCAGGACAGGTTCATTATGTTCAATAGCCTGTGAAACAAGTATGAATACCCTCCTCATCGCCTGGGTCCATATTATACCCGCTGGGCCAGTAGCTGAGAGCTGTTGGAGTCGAGCATCCAATCGGGTAGGACTATAGATCGTAGTTTCATCAAGTTTCACCCTCATAACCTCCTCGATTACTTCCTTTACAGCTGCCCTTTCCGGTAGATTCCTTACCCTTTCTGCCAAAAGCATAAAGCCATTGACAGCCAGTTGTTCGCGATCATCAGCACGGCGTTGGGCCCATCGAAAGAGATCACGCAGAGTAGCAAAGCTGTTTCGCTGCTCGAACAAGCGACTTGATTGTCGTAGAAGTGAAAGTTTTCGATATACCGCCACTATTCTTGCACAGAATGATGGAGGAATTTGCGATCGTTCCTTGAGAATGAATTCAAGTTCGTCCTCGGGAATGTCATCAAAATGGAGTTCAAGGAATCGATTTCGAAACGCGCGGGAAAGCACCTTTCGACCACCGTAGAGACCAGCTGGATTTTGTGTAGCGAACAGCATAAAATTTGGGTGTGGGTGGACGACTTCCTGCGATTCAGGCAAGAACAATTCTCTATTGTCATCAAGCAGGCGGTTTAGAGCTTCCAGGACATCGGTCGGTGCCAGATTGAGTTCATCTAACACAATCCAATAGCCATTCCTCAGGGCCTCAACGAGAATTCCTTCTTGATATCGCAAGCTGCCATCTTCGCCGGATACGTATGATCCCAAATACTCTTGGAGGTCGGTGTGTTCATGGTTGTTGATTCGGACAAATCGGTTGCCCGATATTTTGGCAAGGTATTCCACCATACTAGTTTTGCCAGAGGACGTCGGGCCCTGTAATAAAATCGGAAACCGTCTCGTAGAGCTTGCTCTCACTAAATTCATCAAATTCCTCTCAATGAACTGTGTGATAATATAATGTGGCTGGGACTCAATCGGAAATGCACCCTGCCTCATCCAGTAGTGTTTGAATTGAACATAAGCGGCTCCATCGTTTGGAGGCTTAGGAGTTTGTGATAATACTGACCGGGAGTTTTTCAGGCTCCCAAACATATGTTGATCCAAGAGAGGGATAATTTGGAGTTCGGATTCTTTGCTGAGCAATGTCAAAAAGCTCATGCAAAATCCTTCATACATCGCCCGTCGAAGTCCGTAGATATGTGCTTGATTTCTCACATATATTAAAGAACGAACCAAAGTTCTAATGCTGAAATGTGGCTTCTGGCCAGCACCGTCTGTCAGTTTGTTGTCTGCATTCAGCTTCTTCGTATCAAGGTAAAGGCGAGCAAGGGCAATGGATGCTTTCTCATCAGCAACAGTCAACGAGCCCAGATAAGCATCTATTAAAGTTATAAGATCGTCGATTTCGGTATCTGGTGAATTAACATATATTTCCGTAAATCTGGATCGTAAACCAGGAGCCAAATCTCGTTTCCCAGCATCAGTTGCCGGGTTCATAGCTCCAAAGATCCGGAAATTCGGATGTCCGTAAATGCGTTCAACTTCCCCAGCCTCAGAAAGAAGCACTGAGGGAATGCCGTCGTTTCCATAGTGGAGGAGACTGGCAATACTCTCTAGTGTGTCTGGGGAAGCTAAATTTATCTCGTCGAGCAAAACCCATTCACCTTTCTTTAGGGCTTTGACTATCTTTCCTTGGACGAACGCGAATGCAAACTTGCTGTCGCCTTCAGACACCCGGATCTTGAATTTTTTCAATTCCCTAGCAAAATTCTCCCACTTCTCACAGAGGCTAGTATATTTTGAATCGTCCAGTTTTCGTTTCTTCGAGGGTTGTTCAGAACCTGCATCCTCCATTTCATTTTTCTTTTTCTTCATCGATTCGAAAACGCCAGATGCCATTTTGACAGCCTCGTTGAGGATATTAACTAGACGTACCCAATTGCTGTTGGTAACACATTTCGTAACTGACGCTAAAAACTTCTGGTTCTTTTTAGCGGAAAAAGTCGATTCGAATAATAAATTGAAATCGTCAACCAAAGGAACTGCAATTGATCGAATATTGACCGGTTTAAAGCCACCTAGCAAGTCCGTACTTTCACTTTGTTGCGACAAATTTACCACCGTTAACCGTTGGCGCAAAAGGGAAGCAAGCTGCTGGATTACTGCTGTTTTGCCAATTCCAGTTTCTCCAACCAGTAGAACGGGTTCAGAGAGCTGCAACGCTGATATGACCTGTTCCATTACCTTCAACGAAGCCCTTGTTGGCGCAAAAGTACCCCAATCCGCTGCTAAGGACGCCGACTTGCGCAAGCCAAGGGGTTTTTTTTTCTGGCAAGATTCTCTGCCGATAGTGACTGAGTGGGAGGAATCCAAATATTTTGGTATCTGTTCGGACAGGCAGAATTTCATACGCTGTGGAGATACCTGCATCTCTTCCGCAATAGCTTCTGTGACCGTTGATTGAAGTAATCCTTTGGGGGAATAGGCTGCGAAACAGTCAACCGCGTCCATGAAAAATTCGTCATGAGTACCATCTGGGACTGCTTCATAGCCAGTTTCACACCCAAGATTCTGCAGCCGTCGTTCTATTCTGCAGCACAGCTTAACCAAGTCACGAAGGGATGGCAACCTCCCTGCCATGAACTTTCGGGATAAAGTACCGTTGAATAGCGAGGTGACACGGTCGAACATATTCATGATCATTTCTACCCGGGACGAAAGTAGCGGAAATTTTTGAATAATAACCTCCTTGATTTCTGACAATGGCATTGGCACCACTTGAATGCGATTCCAGAGCCTACTGCCCAACATATTGCTGCTTGGGGCAATCTCTCTTCCAGCGGCATTGATCGTAGACCTCATCGTGGCGATCACCCTGAAGCCATCGGCGCAACGGATACGTTCCTTTCTGCTCGGGATTATGAGTTCCCTTTTCTCAATAAGCGGAAGAATAAGGCCAAGAACTTCGGAAGGCGCGCGATCCAAGTCTTCAATCAACACCCATCTGCCCTCCCTGGCTGCCTTCGTTAAAACGCCAGGTTGCCAAGAGAATGAGCCAACCTGAGATGATGTTGAGTACACCCCCAATAAGCTTTTAGAATCGGTTTGTTCATTGAGGTGAAGCGTAATCATGGAAGAGGACTGGCCCACGCGATTGGCCGCCTCATTGACAAGTGACGTTTTCCCAGAACCGGCCAGGCCGACCAGTAACACCGGGTTCATTGACAGAAGCGCATTGCCGACACTGTGAATGTTGCGTAGAACTGTTGGTGTTTCCACCATAGCGGACGCTCGTATATTGTTTGTTGGATGGATGGTGGGGAGAAGTACTCCGCCGATTTCAGCAGTGTGACTTGTAAAAAAGTTTCGGAATCCTTTCGTCCAAGTCTCGATAACTGAATTATCGCGAGATACCCGTGCCCTCTCAAGTTCATCGTTTAATGCAGTCCATCTCTTCTCCTCCCAAATACTAAGGAAGCGGTAATCGATACTTCGGTCCTCCCACGAGCCGCTGATTGCCGCCCCATCATGATACTTGCTTAGCATTTGCTCAAGAGCAGCATCTGCAGCACGCATATACAAACAGAAACATCGGATTGCAAGATATCCAATGACAGGATTGGGATGAGCGAGCAGTGACTGCAGCTGGGCGGCGGGAAGAATGGCTGAGAAACTGTCCAAGTCGAAGCTAAGTAGGCGGAATAGAGCAATTAGAAACACATGCAACGTTTGTTCTTCCATATTCAGGAGTCGAGACTGGTTTGACTCCGGCGAGGAGGGTAGGGCACTATCCTTGAGGTGTTGTGAGGCGACATGGACAAATGGTCGAAGATATGGTGCAAACGGTAAAATTCGTGAAAACGCGAGAGTAATTTGTACAGAATATTCATGAGAGTCCAAATAAAGCCATCTGGCAGCTAAATCCACGAATATTGGCTCGTACAGTACGAACAACTTGTTGGTATAATTTGGCTGTAATGCAGCAATTGCCAGTGCATCAAGGCATGCTGATGGATTCGAACTGCTGGTACGTAGAATTTCTACCAGCTCAGGCGGCAGTTGTTGTAAAAACTGAGGACCTGGCAAAAGTACCTCATTAATATTAAATTGACTCATCTTGCAAGCCACCTCAAAAAGCCCTTTTCCTCCACCCAGGACTTTTTTTTAGACCTCAATATCAACAATAATGTATTTCGACATCGAGAAATTTTCTGCCAGTCGAATTATTTTCTGCCGCGAGATCGCCATGTCACGTGGAGCTGCTAAATGGATCGTCACCGCCTTAAGTAAGCCAATCAGATTCCGCTTTATCTTGGCGATACAGCTCCACCCAATCAGGGCCTAGACCACAGCATGGCATCCCGAGATCGTATGCGACAACCAGCGAGATAATTGATTTATTCCCTTTTCATCGCACCTCTTGATACAGAACCGTTCCCGGCTTCGTCCCACGCACAGCGCCGGCGCCTCCATGACGGACAATGTCGGGAAACACTTCAGGCTCGAATGCCGCACACAGCCCTGTTAATCATGATAGCTCCCATCCCTCCCGCAACTCCGATGAGCGACCCAGAGAACAAGAGCACTGGGATTCGACACGCCCAGGGGACGAAACAGTGCTCGCAGCAGATCCTTTAGGAGATGCATTTGATGAGCCGTGAGTTTATGCGTCGCTGGTCTTCGAGCTCGTCCTTGCTGACTCTGTGACAGGATTTCATTCAAGCGCAAGCAGAAGAGTCCAGCTCGATTTGCTCTCTCGAACTTCTTTTCCTCCGCCGGAACAACCTCGCACCCACCTCCACATAACCCTTTTTCAAACAGTAATGGAACATCGCCAAATCACACTCCGCCACCTGCGACAGCGACGACTGCCAATGGAGGACTCGATAGGAATAAACCTGGCGGACCGTTGGACTGGTACGTCGAGGGCCCTGGCCGACGAGTGGGCTATGACAACTTAACGGCTATCGATTGGATCTTCGAATATACAAAAGAGCGCCAGCGGATACGGCACCTTTACGCTAGTAGCAAAGGTCTCTTAGGCTATGTCCGCAAAGTTTTAGATGCCAGTCATATCTGGGTTATTTTAATAATAACGGGGATAGTTGTTGGTGTCATCGCGGCATGTATAGATATCGCAAGCAACTGGCTTGGAGATATTAAAACTGGCTATTGTCGTACTGGTTCCGAAGGAGGAAGATTTTATTTGAATAAGAGCTTTTGCTGTTGGGGCTACGATGGTCCGTTCTCCCCGCGCTGCCGCCTCTAGCCCGTACATCTATGGCTAACCCGTCTTCAAGATTTATCCGAGTGTCAACATTGGACACCGTGGCGTAATGCTTTCCATGTGGGATCCAAGAGTAGTGGATATGTGGTGGAATATGTTTTTTTCATTATGTATTCTGTAAGTACATTCTTTGCCCATGAGGTCGGTTTTGCTAACCAGGATGCTAGATTCTCTTTGCAGCAACCGCAAGCGTTCTCGTCAGAAATTTTGCTGTGTACGCCAAGCACAGTGGTATTCCGGAAATAAAAACCGTTCTTGGTGGCTTCGTAATCAAGCGATTCATGGGTGCTTGGACATTGTTGATTAAATCTCTCGGCCTAGTACGTACTACTCTTCTCATCCGCAAGTTGGTTGTGATTACTTAACAGATACCTAGTGCCTTGCTGCCGCATCGGGCCTATGGCTTGGGAAAGAAGGTCCATTAGTCCATGTGGCTTGCTGCTGCGCAAGTTTAATCATGAGGCCCTTCCCTAGTCTCAATCGTAATGAGGGTAAGTCTTATAAACAATAGAAGGAGGCCAAGATGCTAATATACAATAACAGCGAGGAAACGTGAGGTTCTCTCAGCAGCCGCTGCAGCAGGAATTTCCGTTGCGTTTGGGTCTCCGATTGGAGGTGTATTGTTCAGTTTGGAGGTATTGTACTACTCGATCATTTGTGTTGTACCCGGCTAATTTCTTGCTCCGCTTCCCAGCAATTATCTTACTATTTTCCAGACAAGACGATGTGGCAAAGTTTTGTCTGTGCCATGGTTGCAGCAGTGACATTGCACGCTCTGAACCCCTTTCGGACAGGCAAAATCGTGCTCTACCAAGTTACCTACAGCCGTGGGTGGCACCGATTTGAACTTCTTCTGTTCGCTGTACTGGGTATATTTGGCGGACTGTATGGCGGTCTATTCATTAAACTAAACATGAAAGTCGCCAGATGGCGAAAAGCAAGGGGCTACTCATACCCGATCCTACAAGTGGTCCTTGTAGCACTCATCAGCGCCCTAATTAACTTCCCAAACATATTCATGCGAGCTCAGTTGTCTGAGCTTGTATATTACCTTTTCGCAGAGTGTGCGAATGTTCCTGACGATCAGTTCGGGCTTTGCAAAACGGGATCTGCATCGTTGAGCGTTATTGGGCTTCTACTCCTAGCTGCAGTTCTCGGCTTCTTCCTTACCTCAATTACCTTCGGCTTAGATCTCCCGGCGGGTATCATTCTTCCTTCGTTGGCGATAGGCGCACTCTCTGGCAGAGCTCTTGGCATTGCATTTGAAATGTGGCAGAAGGCCCGGCCTGACTTGTTGCTCTTCCGTAATTGCGAACCCGACATTCCATGCATTACTCCTGGTACATATGCTATAGTTGGGGCAGCCTCTGCACTCGGAGGGGCAACTAGAATGACGGTGTCGATAGTAGTCATCATGTTTGAGCTTACCGGTGCTCTTACCTATGTCATACCCATTATGATTGCTGTGATGCTCTCCAAATGGTGTGGAGATACGTTTGGAAAACGTGGAATTTACGAATCATGGATTCATCTAAATGAGTATCCATTCATCGAACAAAAGGACGATGTTGTCCTTCCTGATGTCCCAGTGAGACAGGTCATGACTAGCATCCATGACCTTTCGGTCATCACTGCTGTCGGTCACACAATCGACTCCCTGTTACATCTTCTCGACACAACAAGCTACCGAGGCTTCCCCGTTGTCTCTAACACGTCCAATCCTGTCTTACTAGGCTATATATCCCGTAACGAACTTAGCTTCGCTCTTGAATCCGCCACCTCTGGAAGTTCCCGAAATCTATCTCCAGAAACCCCGGCTTTTTTCGCTCATCAACCATTTGCCGATCCACTTGAAACCCTCGACCTTCGACCTTGGATGGATCAAACACCCATCACACTAAACAGCCGAGCCAGCTTCCTAATCGTCCTGAATATGTTCCAAAGATTAGGCCTTCGATATGTACTCTTTGTAAATAAAGGTGCTTTACAAGGGTTCCTGACGAAAAAGGACGTCTGGTATATTATCGAAGATGCGCAGAAGCGGAGGGCACAAGGGTTTAGAGACAGTGAAATTGGAGAAGGGAATACGGAGGAAGAAAGAGGATTGCTAGGTAATGATGACAATTATGATGACCACCACCATATAAGGACGTTTAGTCCAATTGAGACCAGACCCTCCCTATAGTGATTTGTTTTGATGCGGAGTTTTGGGATTTTGAAGTGACCTCTTGGGAATTTCTTTCCTTTTTCTCGTTTATTGTATGTTACCATTATACATCTGGTATTGGCTCGGAGTGATCGTGCTTATTATGTATGAAGATTACCAGCGATTTAAACCACACCCCAATGGACACTTGAAACAGGAATGTAATCTGTTCAATCAACTCCTCTCACCACTTAGATGAGTAAAACCCTATCATTTTCTAAATATACATACGAGGAAAACCTGTTGGACGACATACATATCAATTTCATCTAATCATTAATCAAAACATACGACACAAAACTATCATTTTTTGCCCCTCTACCCTTTCTTTTACCTTTCCTTACCCTCTATAACAATAATAAAAGAGAAAAGCCCGAAAAAGAGGCGAGCCCACCATCGCCACAAACCACCGAAGCAAGGGTGTTCACCGGAGGAAGTCTCATCCTTTAAAAGCGAGTCCCATTAACGCCCTGGATACCCTGACCCAACTGACTCGCGACAACAGTCGCTTCTCTAACCGACCGTGCGAGCGTCCCCCTAACCCGTCCCTCTTCAAGAACCAACAAACCACCAATCGTGCACCCCCCCGGGGTGCTAACCTTCTCTCGAATCAATGCCGGATGCTCACCATTCTGGACCATACCAGCGGTCCCACGCATGACCTGTGCAGCCATCATCTGCGACTCTGCCCTCGGCAGTCCCATCGCAACCGCACCATCAGCCATCGCCTCCATAACCAAGGCTACAAACGCAGGGCCCGAGCCAGCGAGCGACGTGCACACATCCATCATAGATGGAGGGAGGGTGACCACCCTCCCTACGCGGGAGAATATCCAGGATAACAACACATTCCACTCCTCGGGGAGGGGAGGGGTGGAGGTGCCAATGACAGTCATGGATTCACGGACAATGGCGGCGGTATTGGGCATGGCACGAACGACACGGCAACGTTTTGACTCTGGGACTGTCGAAGTAGATGGGTATAATGTGTTCTCGATCTGGCCTACGGTTACGCCGGCAAGAATGCTAATTAGGAGTTTCCCTTCGAGGGCCTCAGCCATGCCAGGCACGCCGAGCACGTCCTGCAGCATGTATGGTTTGCATCCGAGGATGACGAACTCAGCGTCATTGACAGCCTTGAGGTTCTCGTTTTGCAGCACGGTCAGTGGCATCAAGTAGCTTTCGAGGGCTTTGCGAACACGCTTTGCGGATTCCGGACGACGTACGCAGGCGATGAACTTATTTGGGATCTTCTGCTCCGAAACCAGTTCCGAGGGAGTGGTGGTTCCGGACTCTGAGGGGTATGCGGAGTGGCTCCTTGCCTCAGAGAGGGAGGCAAGTATGCCCGATAAAATTGCTATTCCCATAGTTCCTGTAGGAATCGATAGATCTCTGTTAGCGATGTATGCTTCTCCAGCAAATTATGCGGGGCTCGCTCGTACCGCAGCCAAGGACTGTAAGAGTCACGTCGGGCTTCTTCTGGGTCATGTTGACGGCATCGATATTTCTCTGAGCAACAGCCATGATGGGCAGCATACAACGGTTAGTTACGATTGAATTGAGAAGGTTATTTCACAACGAAGAAATAAATAAAGGTTATAGATTGCAAGTCGCAGCATTGTGCGGGGGATGGGCTAAGTTGTATTGCGGATCCTTCCTCCCCGTCGGGCCATAGCCGAGTCTGAAAGTTTTGGTGGAGTCTTTATTTTTCTGCCACTTCACAAGTACGGAAATTTACACCGCCTTAGAGGTACAGTACATACTGCACCGCGCCATGGAACTGAAGTATGCTAACTTTATTTTCAACTTCCCTGAATACCTCAAAGTAGCGACCTGTGAGTTCGAAGTACTCTACATCTTGCTTGGTCTTCTTGTTTTCGCCGAAATCATATATGAGCGATCTTGGTTTGCCGCTTCGTCGACAGCTTGTGCATATCGGCTTACCAGGTTTAAACAGTGCCCAGAGCAGATCTTATGTGATCGTACGTTGCGCCAGAAGCGCTTGGAGACGTTCACTGGTCTCTCTATAGGCTCTCTTGAGACAATCGATCAACAGAGCTAGATGACTTGGGGCTTCAGCGCGATGGATACCTGCATTGGGGGAGCGAGCATAAATTTCCAGCTTCGGAAGGCAGTTGTATAGCAAGTCTCGATTAACCTGGACCGAAAAGTTCTCTAGAACACGGAGGGAATCCTTCCCCCTCTTATGCTGTTGCATTTGACACTGCCCATTCAAATGGTCTCACATATCTACATGCAATCCATCTAGTCATGCGAGGGGCAGACGCACCATGCGCAATGCAGGCCGGGAAAGGACAAATCAGATGATTAAGAACGTCTCATAGCGAGATGCGCTGGTGGTCCTTTGCGCAGGTTGGCAGGTTAGCAAAAACCAATAAAGAGTTTAAACCGTGCCATGATCACGGTTCATGCCGAGATACGCTAGTTCTTTTTGGGACTAAATTTGTACGGCCCACTCCCGCGGCGCTACGTTACGCTTGCCAGGTGGTGCAGTTATCATGTGTGCAAAGTTCAACCGAATTGGGCTAGTTAGAGCATATTGTGACTTCACCTCTTCCCCGGCCGCGACAACGTTATTACTTTGATTCTCAGTATCCTCTCTTTGCAAACCTCGCAAAAGACATGAGTTTTTTTATTATTTTAAGTCACTGCCTCCTCCTCTGTCGGTGACCACCATATGTGTGATTGATGAGGAGCCTTCCGGTGCTTTTAATGCCGCGAACAATTAGCGGACTCGCCAGCAGCTGCGGTCCTGTGAGGTAATAATGTGCAATCGCGGGGAAAGGTTAGTCAGTGGAGATACCCCATGCAAGGAGGCCTGCTTCTGTTGTCGACTGAACTAATATTCTCTATCCAGGAATACCTCCACGAAAGCCGATATCGTTTTGGTGAAGAGAAACAAAAAGAATACTTCATTTGAGGACTACCTACATAACAGACTATCGCAAGGGGGATGATGTGTTGAACATCCGAAAAAATAACATCTGAATGAGTGTCCTAAAGATTGTTGAAGGGACAGTGGATGAGAAAATGAAAAAGGAAATAAGGTCAAAATCAACATCTAAAAGGTTGGCAGACGCCGTCTCGGTCAGCGAAGGAAGCGCTTTCAGCGGCCGCCCATCAGCTTGTCCATCTTCTGCCCCATTCTTGCGAATTGGAGATAGAGGTTTGCAATTTCAGGATCCTCGTCCTGGGCAGCACTGGTTTTAAACATTCGGCTCTCTGCTCCTTGCCCAAGACGTCTTTGCCGTGTCGACGCCGCAGCCGCAAGATGTGAGCTGGGTCGGTTGCGGGCGACTTCAGGTTCACTGTCCCTTCCACTCTCGTCGTTGGTTTGTCGTACAGCCATCCTTGGTGTCCTAGCAGCAGGATGTCTGCTGGGTCGGCTACAGCTGACTTCATCTTCATTGTCGCTGTCACTCTCATCGTTGGTTTGTAGTACAGCCCTCCTTGGTGTGCTAGCAGCAGGACGTCTGCTGAATCGGTCGCGGGCAACTTCGACATCGCTATCGCTTTCATCATCCGTCATTTCATCGCTAGACTCATATCGTTGTCTTCGCGGCTTGGAACCAAGTGCTCTTCGCGGCTTATACTCAACCCTTGCCACCCTTCCCGGGGCTATCTCTCCCTCACTTTCAAATATCCCACTGATCGCTGCGTCTGCATCGCCCTTTCCCCATATATCCCGAAGTGCCGTCCGAGTGATCCAGTCTGTCTCACCCTCACTTCCTCGAGCCTTGACGCAAACGAGGAGACCTAGGCCAGGTTTGTCCTCCGAGTAGGCGACTTGCAAGATGTCTTCGATTCTTCATAGTCGTAGAACATATTCTTCGATCTAACCATTTTCTTGTCTGGCAATGCAAGGTGGGCACGGGTGGCCCTCCAGCCTATCTCGGATCCTGAGCTAATCTCACATATCCGACTGGCTTGTTCATTCGCCTGCACGATAAACAGATGTCCCGTAACCTCAGGTATCCTTATCTTTCTACCTTCTTTCCTTGTGCAGAACAACTGCTTGCAAGCAAGAATTGGCTCGCCCTGTCGAGTTTCGCCGGGTTTCCACATTGCAGTTCTTGGCAAATTTGAGGCTTCCGCAGCCATTGCAACCGGTCGAGATTCATCCTCCCCTGGGTAGGGCCTGAGAAGCTGCTTGCCATCCTTCCTGAGTGAGAATTTGATCTTCCAACATGTAGGATAGTGGTTTTCCTCAACAAGCGTTGCTATGATGGCGTTGATTTTATCGGTCTTTTCCTTAGAATCCTCATACTCGGCTTGGAAGTGCTCAATGGGAGTTGACTCTATGCCTCGGAGCATAAGTTGAGCCATTAGCGCCTGTGAAGCAAATAGAGGATACTGAATGATGAACACGGAGGGCTCCGTAGTCGCTCGTACCTCATGTTTCTTAACGTCCCGAGCGATCAACTCGTTGATTTGTTTTAGCTCATTCTCGGCCTCGGAGTCGGGGGGCTCTCAAATAAGCGCTTCACAAGTGGCGTTGCTCGGGCATATAGTTTTTCAATATACGCGTCCGGAATTGGCTTGGCCTCGTAATCGGGCATTTGTATATCACCATCCCCGTCGGATTCATCTCCATCTCCAAATGCATTCGCGGTGAAGCGAGCGTCTGGCACCCTCAGGGCCTCTCCCGCCCAGTTCAATCCTAGTAGGTTCTTGTTAGTTGTGCAGTATTTTGTGGCCGTTTAGTTTTCACTACTTTTGAACGCTTCCTCGACACGTTGAGGCTTGTTCTTGTCTGGATGGAGAAGGTGTGCCAGATGCTTATAAGCTTTTTGGATATCCTCAATTTCACTAGGATCAGGCACACCCACCCAGTATCTTGTACGGATTCGTGGGCGGCGCGTGTAGCACCACTTCCACAGCTTGCTCTGCGGGTGTTATCTTTTCCTTTTCCTTACCTTTGGAGCTGGAGGCGACGGCGCTGCGAGGTACTTTAATCTGTCGGCTTCTGTCAGACTCTTCCGCGTCACTTGCATCGGAGACCGTCGGGGCTGGCGGTTTCGAAACGATCTCGAGTCTCGAATGTGGCTTTTTGTCTTCATTCCGAGCTGCATCAGGTTTGGGATCAGCACGCGGGGTCGCAATTACCACTTCAGTTTTTGATAGCTTTGATGCGCGCTTGCCGTCGCCTGGAAGCGGAGATTCTTTGGATCTTTTTCCACTGGAAGATACTGGAGACAAAACGGGATGTGCTATAGTACTAGGTGTAGGCGGCATTCCTTGCAACCGGGCGCTTCGTCGCGGCGAGGGAACCGAAGCATTCGTGTCTTACGCCCGCTCAATACTGATGGGTTTTGGGCGTTGACTTGAGACTTGCTGGAACAGCTATGACGAGTGTGGATATGTGAAGAAAAAACAGAGGGACGAAAACACACAAAGGAAAGCAGGTCTTTGTTCGTCGTTGGCTACATTGTGCAGTATAAAGGGCCTTCTTATAGCCCCGAATCGGCATCCACCGAAAGATCTGGAAATTTGACGATTCGGCGCAAGAGAATCAAGTGACTCCATCACCCACTGCACGCGCAAAGGACAACCAAGGCACTTTCCTGCCCTTAGGCCTTGACCAGTTTTGCCACAGAGCTAACAAACCAAAACCGCCTCCTAGTGTTCAAGCCGGATCTATGCTTCAAGCATAGACAAGGGATGGAGCTAAGCTGGAATTTCATGTTTCTGGGTATGGAGACCTACTATATCATGGCGCATATAAAGAATACCCTCTACAGTCCCACTGTCACGCCTCGAGTACTTTCCTACATTTGCTTGGACCTACAGAGTTAAATCTATCCTACCTCTCTAAATCCATTCATCATCATTCTCGCCTGATTAGCGGAAAATTGAGTCAGCGATGCAGCTTAATAACGGTTGTCTTGCCCTGGCGGCAAGCTTTGCATTGGCGGGAGCGGGTTTAGTCCCCTCCACCCCTTTGGCTGCGGCAACTTATTCCTCTCCATTCATCAACTCGCCCACTCCCATGGTTCAATCCTGCAACGGAATCAGTGAGAGATACGTCACCCAAGGCACACCGAAAGATATTATTAAACAACAGTTCTGCCCTCGCGCAGTGAATCTGAAGCTCGATAATGACATGATCGAATGGTTGTACAACGAAGGCACCCCAGAATATGTTGCAATAAGTGTCAACTGGACGAACAAATCGGACAAGTCAAGCTTTGAGCTAGACCCCCATGACTGTGATCGCTATCTCCGCAAAATGGTCCTAGACGGCTGCGACGGAAATGACCCGAATAATCCAATGAACTGAAAAGGTGGTGGGCAGCTGCAAGTGGACGGAGTGACGTATGCGATTGAACCTCTTGTCCAGCGCCAACCGGCCCCCAAAGAACCTCATGGCGTCTGCAATGTTGCCCATGACGACAATTATCACCATGTTGTTATCCAGGGCAATGGTTGGGCAAACTTTGACTGGGGAAAGATGCTGGATGATAAGCTGTGTGATTGTGCACTGATCCCCGACACCTTTCACTTTACCTATAGGCCGGGCAAGGACGGCAGCGAATGGAAGGTTACAATGGACACTACCACTTGGAGGGAAGGCTATATCGTCGATGCTATAAAGGAGGTTGGGGCGCCTAATGATTTTAAATGTGATGTGAGTGGGTAAAGTACGGCTCCCGTTCATCCTCACTTATCGCTCTTCCCATCACTCGCTTATTACCCCTGTATTTCATGTTGTCTGAGACCTCTCAGCCACCAATATGCACAGTGGCTCATCTACTGTTAGAATCAGATATTGTTATTGTTATTGCCTCAATGTTAACTAATTTTGAATCCCAACTATTAATGGTTCTGATGACACGTGATTCATTGTAATCTCTTATAAGAAGTCGCAATGCGTGGAAATATTTAAGACAATACAGGTTTGCTGTTGAGCGAGCTATGCCTCGCATTATTGTTCTTCCACTCCGAAGTTCAACGCTCATATTTATATACGTAGCTTTACCCCTCTTTAGATCTTGACACATTAAGCAATATAACACTCTTTTCTCATATATTCCAGACTGCTATTCATTCTCTTTGCAGTCTGATACCTTGTTTTTCGTTTCCGCTTGATTTACAATAGAAAGGAGCTACGAGAGCCTGCCACCTTTTAAGGAAGGGGTGGACATAGCCCTAATTCATCAAGCTGCTACTGTACGCTGGTTTCTTGGAGAGGACTGTATTTTGCCTCCGGTAGAACTGGATGTCTGGATTCTTGGAGAAAGATCATTACGGCCAACGTTCTTTGTTGCCCTTGTCCGGGGAACATGGGTTCAATCACCCAGTGACCCGCCCAAGTTTACTATTCAAATCAATCTAAAAACATTTGCAATTTCAACTAGGTCAACTGCTATAACTATGAAATTTGATCTTTGCAACTAACCGGCTTCTCAGACCCGCTCTTTGCTAAGAAATGTCGTGATGCCTCGATCATGTCATTGGTGCCATTTGATCTCGTCCGAGATCATAGGTCGTCGGTGGATAACTGATCTTTTTCCGTGTGTGGGTCACGCTCGTTGGTCAAGTCGTCGATCCTTTCCGTAACCGATTTTGCCCAGGGTTGCAAAGACTGTTCGATGTACGCATAGAGCTTCTCTGCAGATGACAGAATAAGCCAATGCAAATGTTTAGGTACAGATCTGGGGTTGAGGTACCAATTTCTGCTCTCTAGTCTGTGTGCCACGTAAGCAACACGTTCTAACCGTGTGGGAGAAAGGAACACTTACTCTTCCCGAAGCCTCTTCATCTCCTCCTGCAGCTTCAGAATCTTGCCAGTGCATTCGCATGATTCAGGCAGCGGAGTTTCTCGGCAATTAGTTTCTGTAGTTGCCACTTCCAGTGGTCCCTCAGAAGGAAGGGAAAGTGGGAACCCGTCACTATTTCCGTCGACGCTGTCAACGGTCGTAGCGTCGCTGAGGCCCACACGGTTCCAGGAGGTAAGGAACTGAGTCTCTATCTCTACGAACCGGCTGTCTGAGCTTTTCGTAGGAGAATCTTGGAGAAGTCTGAGCTTGGGTTGGTCGCCCGCTAGGCCTTGGTTCCACCTTGCTTGGTCTGACCACTCAATGTTGCTGAAATCGTTCAATTCCATCCTGACTAGCACCTGCTGTTGATGTACCGTTTTCGCCGAGGGGAACATTCCAAGTTAAATAGAAGATAACATTCCACACCTTGTCAGGTAACGATCACCATACCACCAGAGCCTGTCATTAGGGCGGGATTCGAAAGTTACCCATTTCATCAGTGTTTAAGTCAAGCCATTCACCCGGTCACTCGGACATCTTCTAACTTTAAAGCCCACATGTCAACCTTGACCATTGCCTGTAACCGGCGCGACGCGTACTATCCAGAGGAGGAGGGCTTGCTACAGCAGCTAAAGCGGTCCCATCCAAACACATCCTGGCGGAAGCTAGTCATTCATTTCAATGCTTCTGTTCCCCACCATCGCCAGAGAACAGAGTATGGCCTGGAAAATAAATGGAAACACATGCGAATTACCGAGAAAGACGAGAAATTGCTGAGAGAGCTGAAGCTCGCACATCCACAGGCAGATTGGTCGGATATCGCATGCTTGTTTAACCGAACAGTCCCCGTTCACCGGAACAGAACCGCTGAGACTCTCAGACTTAAATGGGAGAACATACAGCGCCACGGGCAGGATGCGGACGTGTTATCCTGGCCTCCGAGCGGACTAGCACACGTTGCACGGTGCACATCCAGCCCATCCGTGGTTAGCAGCCATTCTGGGGGTTCGGGAAGATCCAGCCCGCAATTGCCAGTTGGACCGATAGTGACCATGATAATTTACAGGGTGAGAATTTGGGCACATGTAAAGTAAACTCGACAAGCGAACATACTGTGTGAATGAAGGTAGGATGCAGGGCGGCAACCTGGGAAGACCAAGGATGGAGGAGAGAAGGAGTGATACTAACTTGCTGTCCAGGTCGAATCTGGCGAAGATCATCGTGCAGCCCTCGAAAGTGAGAAATGGTTTCAAGAATTTTATGATTCGATAGCCACAGTGTAAAAGGAAAAAGAATAAAAAACTGGAGTAGCCGAAAGACGGTAAGAATAATTAACTCTAATCTTAATATAATGCTAATATATCATAGATGCTAGAACTCTAGCAGACAGACTCCATGACATACAGTTATGCTACAATATTGAACGCAAAAAAACCAAGTTGTTGGAAGAACAGGATCCTTAGAACCCTTAATTTTGCTCAGAGATCCTGCCTCAACTAACTCAAAGAGGTTGAGGTGCATCTAGGAACCCTGGAGGATGACACGACCTCCTTAAGAAGGATAACAAGTTCCTGGTAAGGGAAGTCCAGCGTCTTGTCGAAGCCGTACCGAGGACAGGGTATTAGAACGCCAAAGCGGTTTCTATAGAACCGTGCAGATTAACTATAAGAAACGGTAAGATTAGATTTACTGAACCTCATGATCTGAACATCTTTTGTCTTCCGCTTTAGATGATATGGGAAATCTTTGTCAAGCTTTGTAACAGTAATATATTCTCCAGTAGCGAACTAGCACAAGTAAACTTGGTAGAGACTCCACATTATGGCCATCAAGATACCAGCGTAGGAAAGCCTCAATGATGTTTATAAGTCAAATTACCAAACTTGAAATTATAATACACGAGGGCTTCGGCCGACTAGACTCCGTCAAGGTGGTAGACTAGCTACCGCGCTGGCGCGCCTGATACCCCTAGGGAGGTTTTGTTGGAGGGGCTTGGCTTGGATGGTTCGTCCTCCTCTACCAATATGGTGAGAGGGTAATTGAGCTCTTTTGCCCCAGTAGCCTAGAGGTTTGTGGCCGGGGCGGTATTGCNNCTCCAGGCGCTAAAGAATTCATCATCATCTTTTACTCCTTTTAGTTCTCCCCGAAGCAATAGAGAGTAATTAATAGATGGCACCGCTACCTCCATCACCATCTCCCTCCCTCCCTCCGGCGGCCTTGTCTATTTATGAACTCGCTCACCTGAACTGCCGCGAACGGCTTCTTGTTCCTCCAATCCAGTGGGCTGGGCGCCATGTCGAGTTGCTCCAGTTCTCTTTCGAGGAGCCCTGTCCAGCCCCTGATCAGAAAAGTCTGGCTTTCCTATCACAGGATATCAGCATGCCAAAACCCTTTCCACTTTTAGTGGTCCCGGTTGGCGGGAGGGGACAATAGAGGATATTCTTGCTGAACCCGAGTGCCCTGGTTGGCAAATCCCCCCTACCTTTTGGAATCAAGGGCTCTACTTCACACGGTCTTGTAGGACCGGCCTTAAGTTTTACTTCAATCGACGTCTTGTCAGCACTTTGCCTTGCCTTGCCTTCCACGTCCGAGGCGACAACCCGGTTCGCGGACCTGTTGCCGCCTATATCGACCGTGTTCATATGGAGAAACTGCGCATGGACTACGCCTGGGCCCGCCAACCCAGGCGACCCAGTTCGCCGTCCAGAGCTCTCTGCAAGTTCAGGGCTAGGAGACTTAAACCTCCTGTGCCTCATCGTGATCCATACGTAGTGGCGATGTTAATGGCAGTAGCAGTCAACCAACGCAATGCTCTGCCACAGAAGCGTTCGGAAGATTGTCTCGATCCATCTTCTACTTTCTTGGTATGTCTCTGAGGCTGGACATTTTTATTTTTTATTCTAACTGAAGGTATGTTAGGCCCAAGTATTATTGACTGATGGCAATGATAAGGAAGACATCCACCTCTTCAGCACGGACATCGCCTCCTCTTTTCTTGATAAGATTGATCATCCCAGCCTTCGGCCGCCGCCGTCTGTGACGCCAACCATTGTGGTCAGGCATACACTTGTTCCATATAGACCGCTCAAAACTTTCCGCAAGCGCCTTTTACTGTTGCTGCTGCCTACTCTGCGAGATTACGACTGTGAAGCCATTGAGCCGCCACCCACAAAAAGTCAGCGAGATATCCCATGCTCAGGCCAGAAAGACATAGACAATGAAGGGGACCTGTTCTAGCAGGTGATGACTAGTATTGAGATGCTGTAACTCGGAGCCTATCTACAAATTACAGCTGACGCCGCTTTCATAGTCTCCTTTTTCAAAGTCCTCAACTTTGAGTGCCGCGCCTTCCCAGAAGCTTATTCCACGTCATCCTACCAGTATGGCGGGAAGTTTTTTAAAGTGAGAAAGATCAAGACTCGAGAGAAGGGTCTACTCATCCATGGGCATAGAATCCTCTGGTTCTGACCCAGTAAACATGCTATCCACCTACGCTATCATTGCTAGCATATGACGCACGAAGGACCTCCGTCCAGAAGATTGGGTCATATCAAACCAGTTTGTCGAAACAGCTTTTAGATAGACGTCACTTCCATCAGCAGGTGCACGAGCCTGCATATCATGCATGAAGTCGTCGGTAATGTGCATGTGGATGAACTTGATGTAGTGCTGGACTGCAACAATGGATATAATACTGCAGAGGTGATGTTAGCTAGGAGACCTGTGTTATTGGAGACTACCTGGCAACGTACTTATTGTTGGAGATTTTATCAATTGCATCGCTATTGAACGCAAGCGCCTCTCCTACCACCTGGACCAGGAGCTCATCAGATACAGATGGGACACCATTTGGTTATATCCTGAAAGCTTCGCTTAGCTTCCAAAATCGCTACTTGCTGGTCTTGGCGCCTCCTAAATCGAAACTGTATTCCACCGTCGTCAATGGCTTCGAATATCCTCTCCTCATCACGCTCGTATCTGTATGCAAGTCGCTCGTCACGAAACTCGAGAAATGACAATCCCTTTTTAATTGGCTGTGCATAGTTCAGCACACATCGCATCGGATGAGGCAGTTAGCAAAGCGAACAGTGTAATCCTCCACAAGGGGCGCCGGTGATTCGACAAACCCAATACTTGAAGGCACCGACAATGCTATATCTGGCCTACCGTCATCAGAACCCATAGGGCTGTTGCTGGCAACCTGCATCGTGTCCGATGGAACAAAGGGGCCGTGACCCGTCCTCGTACGACTGCGTCCTGAAGACCTTCCTCCAGTGCCACCTTGAGGATCGGCGCCCTGATCATCATTATCCGGAGCCCTGGTATCCCGATCATTGTCGCGTGGTCGTAACAAGTTCCCTAGAGCTGTCCATACGTATCCGAGGCTCTCAGGCTGGTAAGAACAAACGATCTGGGCCTCGGCCATTTGGCTCAACTCTGATAGAGCTTCTTTTGGACCGTGTATCAGACTTTCAATGCAAGGATGGATGCGGACTTCGCTTCTAGGGATTCTATCCGCCAGAAATGGAAGCACGTCGCTCGGCTGAGAACAGAGCACTCTGCACGCATACAGGTGATCCACGCCCCAGCAGCTGACAGCAAGTCTGCATTTTGAGTCTATCAAAACTCAGTATCCGCTTTACCACTGCAGACCTCTGGAAGGTGCTGGGGTTCGTGATGGTATCGTAGTACACCATGATGAGAAGACTCGTTATCACAGCGAAAGAGCAAAACTGACCGGCCAAACGGACGACAGGCAAGAGCACGATAGAGAAAGGTAGTGCTAAGTTCTGTTCGTGCGAAATAGAAAAGTATAGACAGAGGAACACTGTCAAGTCAAAAAACCATTCGACTACCGCAGATGTCTTATGAAATCCATAGCAACCCAGAAAGGAGAAGGCGCACCCATCCTGGAGTCTAGGCAAGGACTGGGTACATTTGACAACAGCCTACCCCGCCTTGTCGGGACAGAAATGCTGTCTTGGGCGGCTGAAGCCGATCCTCCGATTGCTTTGCCCCTGGCTGTCTAAATCCTTATCAATAAACTTAGCATAGCCCCGCACAACCACGAAACCCATGAAGGTCGAGTCGAGTATGCATGCCACGTCAGCGTATGCAAGTTCGGCAAGGCCAATGACCTATTGACCTTGCAAACTTGTCCCAGTTCTTCCCTTTATTTTGCTTCATTTCCTGCAGTGCAGTAGCCAAAATAATTCTCTACGGCAATATTGGCCATCCACAAACCACAATTGGCTATTATCAAGCACCAATGAATGACAACAATCCCTGGATGCAGTCCAGATTTTCACCCTACCAGCTGTACGACTACTACTCCACATGTCCAGCCCACATGTAAAACTAATATCCCACACGAGAGACATCCGGGGTACCCCAATTACTCCATTGAAGCACTTTAACCTCTGCTGGGATACGGTGCTGCCAGTCCAACGTCGCCTCTACCACAAGATGGCACCGATCGATGGTGCCAAGTTCTCCAACTTCAGGGCTCACAAATCCTGTATAAAATCTACTCAAAATGGCCGTCGCAACCTCCTTTTTTAACATGCAAGTACCCAACAGGTAATCTTCCTGGGCAGGAAAACAAGGGATGCCATGACCTCGTATAAACCGGTATTCCAGATAACCCTTCGCCTTCAAAACTCGTGTTTGATCAAACTGCTCCGAGCCAACCAGTTCCCTGTCTGCAAACCAGCCCTTCTCAATACTTATACAGCTTCTAGAATTAGCAAAACAGGTGCTATTGGATTGGCCTGTGCGAACCCCCAGCAAGCGAACCCCATATCTCATCATTCCAAGCAGCAATTCCAACTCTCCACTGACGATGATATCTACTCCAACAGTAATGACCCAATATCAACGACACCAAGTCTCGCATCTTTGCCCGTACGAGCAGCTAACAGGTACCTCTCAAAGACGGTGCTGCACTATCGCCAATCTCTTTTCTTTCATCCATGCCAGACAATTTCTTCGGGTCAATCGGGAAGGAGGACACCATCTACCGTAATGAGGCAGGATTCGATGACAACTCAAGCTTGACATCAATTTCGCGAAGATGGAGTTTGAGGAAACCTTGAATGTCTCAGAAGCATCCTCCATATTTCGTGTCAACTACTGTGACAAGCCACAGGTCTTGAAAATGGTATGTACCTTCATTCAGCCATTTCCTAACCTGTGTCATTTTTTCTGATCATGACGCAATGCAGTTCCACAATAACGGGGATCCCGGGTACGCCCGCGATCGTATTCGAGATTTGGACCGCTCTCTGTGTGAGATCAGAGCCTATTGCAGTCTTAAACGGTCTAAAATATGTGATTATGGCGCTGTGCCCAATTTCTATGGTTTTATGCTAGCTATCGACCCAGCCAACTGTACTCCACACCTAGACAGACGCCTTTAGACATGACGCAGGTCTTCCATCTGCCATTCTGATTGAGTACCTGCCAAAACGCTTGGTAATGAACTGCGTTACTTATACAAAAGAACGTATGTGGAAAGCTGTTGGTACACACGCACACGCAGAGACCACATTATGGAAGCCGCCAGTCATTATTTATCCGCCGCCCCTAACATTCCAAGACACCAAAGTCCCAGCAGAATACTCAAACGCCCAGGCTCCTTTGCTTCCCATGGTATAGCCTGTGCAACCAGTAGGTTGCCATTTTCATCAAGCCTTTTAATCGGTACCAACTCAGTATGTGACAAAACAAAACCGTACCGCGTACG
>JAFEJD010004250.1:0-22364 GCA_018296065.1 Blastomyces percursus
ATATATATATATATATATTTTTCTGCGCCATGTTTTGGCGGGGGGGGAAGGGGAGGAGTTTCTTATTTTTGTCGTTGAGATAATGTAATTTATCCATGTCGGATGGCGGTTATGATATTGATTGAGCTATGGATATTCTCTTGCACATACACGTTTAACAAAAATGGATTGACAATGAATAGTTGGTAGAGTGATGACTGAGACACGTCCGAGGAAGTAGAAATCTTCCGAAACTCTTCCGATAAACTGTAAAATCACATTTCCTTCTCCCATTTGTTGTTTCGGATTGAATTGGGGTTTGTACTGTACATACATTCAGTGAGAATTTTCTACGAAGTGACTATATATTCTAGAAACCCTTCGCATTGGTACTTAACTACAGTTTTATTAACAAAGATTTACCAAAGTAAGTTTCTATATATGATAATGCGGGGAGCTGATAAGGCTCGCTTTGCCCCGTGCTCTGTAACTACACTGCGGGTGAAGCTACACCCATGTATGTTTTTCTTCTATTTGTCTCCAGCGGCTAATATATCCAACAGTTGAACGTCAGGACAAGGGTTGAGCAGCAGCAGCAGCGTAGGCACCGCCATGCTCGCACAGCAACAGAGCAACAGCAGTGTACTGTGCAGGAGTATGTCAGGGTGCGCTCTAACATGTGTGAGAGGAGAAATGGGATTGGACAAAAGCTTCCCCTAATCATTGCGAGGCCATTGTATTTTGACCTTGCACATCCAATCGATCGTGCAATCATTTTTTCAAATATAGAAATTGTTGGATGTGTGCAGGAGGTGGTGGTTCCATCCAACAAACTTTTGAGCAAAGTAGCCATTTTTAAATATATATAGAACAGCAACACGAAACCTATCACTGCTATCTCCGCGTCTGGTGATCTGGATACAAACACCCTTGTCCATGTTGGATGCAGCCAGCCAGCAAAAGAGACAACCGGAAATGGGCCACATGGAGGCAGCGGCACAGACTAGCTACAACGGAACATCGAGGAGTTCGAGTCGCACATATATGCACGCCTCCATAAAAATAAAGATTTGTATGTTGGAGGGGCGATAGGGTCTGACTATATTCCTGGAGGTGGTTCCAGGCCAACCAAGCGTATGCCAGGGAGCATCGATGGAGATACCACGGCGCTTACCTGGGTACTTGTCGGTCAGTCACGGTTCACCTCGACGAGGGATTGGATATACAGATGCAAAAAACAGATTAAGCATAACACATAACTACCAATTGCCAATTGCCAGTTAACTACAACTACGTCAAAGCCATCCAGGATCTGGCCCTGGAAAACCAACCATGGCCAGATCCGGAGTAAGATCGTAGGTTTCATAGCGTCCCGGAATAAAAAAGGTTATACGATGTAAATATGTTAATGCTGCAGGTTGATGCGACCCGTATGAGACCCGTGCCAAGCCTCTCCTGGCCAAGCCGCCTCACCGTCCCCGTCCGGTCTCCAACTCGTCTCAACCTTCTCCTCACCTCGCCTCGCCTCTCCTCCTCCTCGTCCACTCCTCTCCTCCTCTACTCACCATCTCATTACCTCGCTGTCTCACTCCCCGACTCCTGCTTGCAGTTGTCCTCTTCTTATCTGCTCTAGCGATTGTCTGCTTGAGCTGTGCTGTGTTTTGTGATCTCACTGGCTCTTCTGCTTGGCGTGAAGGTTACCCTTCCCCCCAACACCCTCGCCAGTCTGGTACCATATTATTGCCTCTCTAGATTTCATTTCATCATCGTCACTAAAGGAGCTTCCATCCCTCCTAGCTAATCAGCTCTGATCCCTCGCCAATTGGTTTTGTCGTGCAGTCGCTGTTGTCTATCGCTCCGCCGCAATCTACACCTCCCGAAGCAACCCAAACGATAACTGGTTCCCAACCACGATCCCAGTCCATATATCCGATAAAAGCTTTAATCTCCCTTATATCAAAGGTTACAGGATATTTGAAGCTGCGCCATTATATCTCGCCGAAGAAATAAATAAAAAGGTCATTGGAGAGGCCTTGTGTTTCTTTGGATTGAATCGTGTTAGAAAGTGGAATTGAGCTGGTGCTTCATTCATCTTGTCGGGACTTTCAACACCGTTGGCGCAGAACTTTGATCAACTAGGACGCCTTTGACTTGATCTTCGGGTTTTACATTTGGAATTCGCTTTCGGTCTCTTGTTACTTGAACTCTTTGTTACATTGACTTTTTTTCCCTGAAAGCTTAAACAAAAATGGCCTCTGGACCAGCTACTCAGTCGCTGAAGGTTGGTGGTAACTTTTAAGATTTCCGTCCCAAATACCAGTACTTTGGTTTCCAACTTACCTACTGACCATCATTTTCATTTCTCTCCCAGTGCGTTGTTACTGGTGACGGTGCTGTTGGCAAGGTAAACAATTTTCCTCTTCAGCTTTACTAATAGCGTTTATATCTGATTTTGCTAACATAAAACTTTAAGACATGTCTCCTTATTTCTTACACCACAAATGCCTTCCCCGGAGAGTATATTCCTACTGTGTATGTTTACATATGAACGCCTTCGATTGTGTTTCGATCTTTCTAACGGGACATAGGTTCGACAACTACTCCGCCAGTGTAATGGTTGATGGGAAGCCAATCAGTCTTGGGCTTTGGGATACTGCTGGACAGGAAGATTACGACAGGCTACGTCCTTTGTCATATCCACAGACCGATGTTTTTCTTATATGCTTCTCTATCGTCAGCCCGCCGTCTTTCGATAACGTCAAAGCGAAGGTACGCTGACAACATACGTCCTAGACACATTCGAGGCTTCACACGCCCCTTTTTACACGCATTTATGTTAATGTTTTGCCTAGTGGTACCCGGAGATTGAACATCACGCGCCCAATGTCCCCATAATTCTAGTAGGAACCAAATTGGATCTGCGAGAGGACAAGGCTACTGCTGAGAGTCTTCGTGCGAAGAAGATGGAACCAGTGTCTTATGAACAAGCCCTCGCAGTTGCCAAAGAGATCAAAGCACAAAAATACCTCGAATGTTCGGCCCTCACGCAGCGAAATCTGAAGAGTGTCTTCGATGAAGCTATTCGGTATGCCCTCCGTTAACTTCTATCAAACCAGTAAGATATTAACTGTTTCTAGTGCTGTGCTGAATCCACGTCCCGTTGCGAAACCTAAAAAATCCAAATGCAATCTCCTCTAAATCTTTTGTGCGCCGGCAGAACCCATTTGACTGCCTGAGATTTAAAAAGAAGAACGATAGAGATGACACTATGATATCCCCTGTGCATGTTACTTTTCTTCATTTTCAGCTATTTTGCTTTTCTTCTCAACTGAAAGCGAAATCCCCGGAAACTTAGCGAACATATCCCCGTAGCCCTTTGTTTCCTGAGTTATACAACATCAACTTAATGAAAGGGGGAACGACCTAATTTAATAGCGGCAGTATACCCTCATCATACAATCACTAATTGACCAACGATTTCTTCCAGATTCTCTGACCGTTATTCCCAGCCACGTTGAGCCTGCCGTTTCGAATTCTAGCGTTTCGTCCTGGGTGTTCTCTCCCTTGCACATGATTTTTTGATTTGGCGCTCAAGACTATGATATGGCCAACTTCTGAAATCTTATGAGATCTATGCAAACTTGTGCGCCATTTTGTGCTCTATTACTTTCTTCAAATCTCAAAAACTTGGAACCCCATCTTACCCTCTCGTACCCATCTATCTCCAAATCTTGGAGAAAAATTATTTTGCTGTCCTCCTCTTTGATTTCCTTTTCCCTCCAGTTTGATTTACCCTTAGTTGTTAAAAAATCGAGTTGTTACGATTTGATGAAGCTTACCCTCCACCCGCGGATTACCTGTTCTAGCGTTCTAATTTCCCACTTCTATTCCTTTCTTTGTCTCGTTTACATTTCAACACTTTATCTATCACCCCACTCCTTTTCTTTCTTTACCTGCCTCTTGGAAGGTGGATTTAGATTGTTTTTAGTCTTGTTGCCTTTCTATTTTCGACCGCACACTTTTTTTCTTTCTTTTTTTTTTTCCCGCTCGTCGTGTTTGCCATCCGCGCCAACATTTCCGCTGCCACATCTCACTTTCACTTAATATAACATCCTCTCCGCCAATTTTTGTTCATGAGTCGTCACTTAGCTCTGCTCATATTCCTCTAGATAATTTGTAAACGAATTACGATGCGCTTTGGTAACGGCGCATGGGGGAGGGAAAGCAGTGATGGCGAAGCTACAACATTGCCCCTCTCTTTTCATCCCCCTGCTCTTTTTAACTCATCTCCTTCCCATTTTATCTGTCTTGCAACTCTTCTTGTCACCTATTGTGTTTCACTAAACATGATGATAACGTGTTTTGAAAAGTCTTTTTCCATGTTCTCTCTCCTCTCTGTATACTTTACACTACATCTACACCTTCCCCTGCCCTTCGCCTTCTGTCCTCTGGCCCCCTAAATAAAGGAACAGGAAATACAAAATTATCATATTCTCCTTGATAGTTGCAATATCCACCGACGCCCAGCAACCCAACTTAACACGTCAAGACGGACGCGTCGTCGCATCTTAACATCGTTCCTCATATTCCCTAAAAGTAATGTGCGTGTAGGTTCTTTCCCGCATCAGGCTTTGCACCAACCATACCATACCATTTGTAACTCCCCCTGATTGTGGGATGCGGTGTAACGGCGCATACAAAGCAGTTCGTAGAATGCCCTAGTCCGATCCAGAGGGGTATACGTGTGCTATTCATTGGGAATGGCGGACTTGGAACTACTGAAAACGTACAGATATTGTCTGAATGCTGCCGCGGATATGTATTCAGGGAAATGTGGGTTACCATGGTAAATTTTTCAGCGCGAGAACGTTTTAAGTGGTACCACTCGAACTGGTTGTTCGTTCGGCTTCTTGTGACAAAATACGCCATGATCATAGCCTCTGGCAATTCATACGGAGGATTCGGGGGGGATTTGCGACTGAAGCTTGTACTGTACATAGAGCAATATTGATATCTTTTGAAGGGGTGGATGTAGTTAAGATGCGTAGAGCATGTACTTGTACGTCTTGGCGCCTGCGATCTTCTAAAAGCTCAGACGGCCATTTTCAGGACATGCACTGCAGATAGAGGTCATTATTCGACAGCTACACCCACTTCATCACCATCAATCGAAGGCAGACCGTCCCCGTGCGCAGCTACGTCACCGAAGGCCTGCCGTGGGATGTATAACGTGTTTCATGACTGATAGATTAGCGGGGCGCATGAATAAATAAGCTAGCAGTGCTTCGAAGTGTTGCTTGTGTTCTTGATTCTTTCAATGCAGAGTAGTATCGGGTTCGTCAAGAGGAACTTTTGTAGGCATGCCTCCGCCAGGCACGACCCGAGGATACGCATGTCTACTTAGTTGAAGGGGGCTTACCATCCTGCTAATTGCTCCTACGGATTAGTAGTAACCATAGCGTTGCGGCATAGACATACCGCCTGTTTTAGTTGGAAAGGAAAAATATATTGGTCCCGGGGGAAAAGGCGGGCGCCTATAAGGTTCTGTAGTCGGAAATGGTATAGTCCGTTGAAGCATGGCGCTTACAGAACTGAATG
The DNA here is from genome assembly GCA_018296065.1 of Blastomyces percursus. Lineage (NCBI taxonomy): Eukaryota > Fungi > Ascomycota > Eurotiomycetes > Onygenales > Ajellomycetaceae > Blastomyces > Blastomyces percursus. The sequence continues at coordinate 5,578 of JAFEJD010004250.1, forward strand.
AGACGGACTGCGTCTCCCTGATCATTAAATGATTCCACGACAATACGATAGGCCATGAAAGACTGGAACAGAATGAGACAAATAGCGGCTGTCGTCTGATGTGCAAAGCTGGTTCGATGTTAATTACCCAAAGTCTAGGAGCTAAGTATAACAGATCAAATGGGAAAAGAGCCGGGGGCCTGGAAAATAATAATAACATAAAATTTCAATATAAATACCAATATACTAGGTAAAATAAAATAGATGAACGAGACAGATACATGCAATACTTCCACTCCATTTCCCATCAATTTTTTTTTTTTTTTTTTTTTTTTTTTTTTTGGTTAACATTCCCTTTTTACTTACCCAACGCCATTAGAAAATCAAAAGGTACTTCTCAGGAGCCCGGAACCCATCTCCTCCGACTGGGATGCACATCGTCCATATCGATCTTCACTGGCGCCGCCTCTACATCATCAGCCGGCTTAGCAACATCGGCTTTATTTTTTTGTTTCAGAGCTTCTTTTGCAGCGCGAGCACGTTGTTCCGAGAGTTTTGTATTCTTCTCCACGATGCGCGCTTTGCGAGTTTCGGATTTCGAGCCACCACCACCAGCACTAAAATGGGAATGTAAGTTTTAAGTACGTTTCAGTAGCGTGTTTGAAGTGGGATTTGGAACGAGTTAAACATAGATGTGATTATAGGGGAGGGAAAGAAAGGATCGCTCACGTCAATTCAACATTAATTTTCCTGGCAGGATTCTTGCCATCATCAAATAAAGAGTGGTGGTAGAGTTTCAGACACGTCTTCATGCGATCGTAATGGTCGAATTCGATGAAGGCGAAGCCACGGCCTTTCTTGCCGCCTTTCTCACTGGGGAGTCGGACATGGCTGGGATCGATCTTTGAGAAGTGTTTTTGCACGGCTTCCAGAGTTGTTTGGAAGGGCAAATTACCTAGACCGCGACGTTAGTGTTATCTCGTATTTGGAAGAGGAATCGGAGGGCCAAAAGGGAGTGGCGTAAATAAAACAAAGGGCATTTACCGATGAATACAATGAATCTTTGGCTTTTCCTCTCCTCATCGTGTCCGTTGGCCCCTTCGACAGTTTCATCGACGCCATTCACCTCAGCAGCATCAGTCTCAACAGCAGCAGGCTTTTCAGTCATGTTCTTGTGTTCAGGAAGCGTAACGCCCTCTTTATCCTTCTTATATTTGTTCCGCTTCTTTTCCTTCTTATCCTTGCTCTTCTTGCTCTTTTTCTTCCCCTGACTCTCTAATTTTCCTGGCACTGTTTCCTGCTCCCCCTCTCCCTTTTCCTCACCCTCCGTTGACACCTGATCCTTGCATTCTACGTCCGTTTTATCCTTCCTCTTTTCCTTCTTCTCCTTCTTCTCCTTCTTCTCCTTTTTCTTATCTTGTTTCTCTTCCGCCACTTCATCGGCTTCCTTAACTTTCTTTTCTTTCTTTTCTTTCTTCTCCTTTTTCTCCTTCGTGTCCTTCGCCTTTTTCTCAGCTTCTTCTCTTGCAGTACCGTTTACCAATGGGGCCGTCTCATCAATATCTTTCATTTCAATATCCGCGCTCAGGCCATTAACCTCAACAATATCCTGAACTATCTCACCATCCTGTTTCTTTCCTTTCTTTTCCTTCCTCTCCTTTGATTTATCTCCTTTCCTCTCCCTGTCGATCTTCTTGGGTTTCTTCTGTTTCACTTCCGCAACTTCGACCGTATCATCTTCAGCCACTAACTGGCTCCGTTTCCGTTTATCGCCCATTTTTTGCGGATGATAGATTTCCGAGCGTGAACTCAAGACTCGAAATACTCCCTGGTACGAAACAAGTAAATATAATTAGCCAATGGGGAAAGAAAATAAAACTAATTTATGTCGAGTGTAAAGGCGCATTGAAATTCTGGTTATAGGAGTGCACTCACCAAATATTTCCACTTCTCGGGCTCGTAGCTTCCTCGATATCTCCCCGGTATACTACATCTGTTGCAAATTCATTATTTTTGCTGAAATATTTCTGCCAATACACTCAGCGTAGGCGGTGAGAATAAATGGTCTCCTCACCGCTTCCAAATCGACCAAAATTTATCACGTGGAGCTGAAGCCCTAAGGAAGTCACGTCTAGCTCATGCTTCGTCGCGAGTTCTATCATTGTTTGTAGAACTTGGCTGGAGAGGTTGAGAACGGCTCTAGTAAATGATGGGAGCCAATTGTAGTTGGCGAACTTTCTGTTTTTGTGGCCAGACTTCCAAAGACTCCCAAGGTCTCTAGGATTTTCTGAGCCTTCAGGCCATCCTACGATACAAGTCGCACTCTCAAACGGTATGGTATGGCGAGAACCATTGGATATCAAGATATCTACTGGTGGTACATGTTGTTAATCTAATCGTCGCGGTGTCCAAGGAAATTTTGGGGTAGTGAAATTTTGAATTAACTATTACTACTGCTGCAAGTAGAAGCGTGCAATCCAGCCATATTGGCTCTTACAACCGCCGCCAGCTCAGGAAATAACCGTGAAGTACGGTATTCAATCAGGCGGATCAGGAGATTACCCCGGGTCATTTAATTCTCTTCAAGCCCTTGCTGCCCATCCAGCAATCCTTTTAGGATTCATCGTTCAACATCATTTCTCTCATTCCAAATCATGCATATTTTAGACAGAAACATTCACCACCGGCCCGGTTATCTCTCCTACTTCTTCGAATTGGCTGCTGGTGTCCTCTTAGTAAATGAGGAACAGCCTCTAGCTGCCGTGGCGTGAACCTGATTGGGATGGTCGACAATTTCAAAATGGCGAAGACAACACATACAGGAGAATTATGCATTAACCGAGTTTGAATTTAGGCAGCTGTGCTGTAATCTTACCGCGTCTCCACGTTTAGAGATAGACAAAGGGGTATCAATTCAAAAAACAAGGATTTCCACTCGGTTATCGCTAGACGCGTACCGGTCGCGTAAATCCGCGCGGTTGAGAAATTGAAGAAGAGGGAGGTGTAAATCTTTCATGTCGAAGATACTCCGCTTCTTCTGGTCGACGTATGAGCCGTCGATGACAATACGTTTTAGATGGGCAAGACTCAATTCGCCTGAGAGTAGAACACTTTAGCCACGTCTGAGTCCCGCCAAATCTAACCACCGAGGGAGAAACTCACCGGAGGTAGCCAAATCATTCAAGCGAACAGGAGTGCCAATCCCAATACCAACTCTGCACAAAATTAGCGGATATTAATTACTTGGAAATTTTACAAAAGACCTTCGTACTTCGTTTGCTTTACAAACTCTTTAGCCTCAGCCAGTTTGATATGTTTAGCGAATAGTTTAGCGACAGCACAATCTTTGTTTTGGAATTGCCGAAGCGCTCTAGAACGGATCCATTAATAATTGCATTATAAAACTTCGCCGCAGTGAGCAAATCCATATATCAAATGGAATACTAACCTCGTGATATCGGCCGCTCTAAGGCCCGCAAGTGTAATCACAATCGTATGTGGGCTGCCTTTTGCTTCAGGGGCAGTTGAAAGCGGATCGGGACTACCTTTCTTCCTACTGTAAACCTTGAGAAATGCAGGCAGATTCTCTAACTTTCTTGGTGATTTCCAAGAGGTCGTGTCTAGAAATGCTTGTTCTGTTTCAAGATCAGCGCAAAACTCGAAATCGAATAGATTGGAACTGCATGTTCATGAATGAATATATCGCCTAAAGTTAAGCTAAGCATGTAAAATATATCTTACCTGGAACGTAAACATCGTCTAATTCAACTGCGGTCAATTCGCTGTTGTGCCTTTTTGCCTGCTGCGCAAAGAAATCTGCCAGGAGAGGCCCGTCCATTTTGCCGATAGATTCATCTATGCCATCTTTCTTGTCTGCATCTTTTGGGTCTTCGACGATCTGCTTCGTTCTCTTCCGCTTCTTCCTTTTGCTACCTCCACCATTCGCTGCGGTTGATGCTGCTGTGGGCACTGCCTGCTTAGCGGGAAGGACGTCTTCCTCATCTTCTCTACGTCTTTTCTTCGTCGCTTTAGTTAGAAGTTTCGGTTGCGCCGGCGGACCCATTGTGAGTTTTATATAGTATTTCTTAAAAGAAAACGTAGCCAAAGCGGAAATGGTCTTATTTTATCTGAATTTTTCTTCCTTGAAGCTTCAACTTCTTTTGGCTCTATCCTTGTGCTTAGTCATCATATTTTTATCAGCTAGCTTGGACGCACGGACCCAGATCGCCGTTCCTCAAAACAATGAAATCAACGCGTCGCAATGAAGCAAATACACAGGTTTCCTACTAGCGAATAAACTGGTTGTCTTTCTCAAGCTTAGGCATGCCGTTTTGCGCGCACAAGGAAGATTAACGTTTAGCATTGATTATGCCGTCACCCTCCAATCAAAACTCCCGGAGGAACCCACGCAGCCCGGGGAAGAGAAATTCAGACCAGGAGAGCCCCGTCAATGCCGTACGTGGAAAACACGATTGTGGGATGGAAAAACTGCGCGTAAAAATATTGACTAACTTTTCTATTTCTATGTTCTCCTGCTTCTTTTAGCTTCACCAACTCGCCGGAACAATACACCCCACAACTCCTGCCGCAATTACCTCTCGGCCTCCACTCTCCGCAAACCGAGCTTCCGCAAGACGCACACCGGGTAGCATATATACAGGCGCCAATGCTCCCCCCGCGACTCCTCATGCGCTGCGCGCGTTTCAAAGACGTGCAGCTACATACACTCCTGGGCGGGATCGGAGGAAAAGCGGACGGGTGCAGCGAGAAACGCCCATGGATATCCTAAGGAACTTGGGTAAAAGTGCGTAATTAGACGCTGATATATACCTTGTTTAGGTAGCAAGTGATGTTTTTACTAAATTGAAGTATTCGTTTTGAATCTAGTACTGGGCCCCACCACGCGAGCAGTTTCATCATCACCGCAAGAAGAGCCGGAGAAGCCATCCACACCACAACCGATCGATGATCCTGATGAAGAACCAGATTTTCCAAGGCCTAGGCTCTCGTTACCGCTTACGGAAATGATAGTAGAGGATGATAAGAGCCCAGATATTCAGCCTCCTAGGCTCTCGTTGGCTATTGAGGAAGATATCGATCTCACTTGGAGGTCAATAGAAATGCCAAGGCGAGAACGGAGTATACAGGATCGAACTACTCTGTCCAGAGCAAGCATGGGGAGCAATCGGTTCAGTGACCGCTTCGGTGACCTCGGCAGAATGGAAGATCTAGAGGAGGAAGAACTGGAGTATACGATAGCTCATGGAGATGATGGAGACGATCATGGACAAGATACTGGGCCTATCTTTGACGCAGGGTAAGGTTTCGTCAATTAAATTTTATATATTCAGAGCTAATCATTACAAAAGAGGAGAGACCGAAGATTTGCGACGTTTCAACCTTGACTTTTCCTTCCCAACGCCAGATGCAACGACCGCTGAAATTGCCGGAAATCAGCTCCAGCAAGAATATGAGGATTTTGCGCTTGATATCCATCCTGACGTGGAAACCGGCTTTCCGTCATCCGACAGCGCTGTTGGTGGAGGCGGCATTGAGTTCGTAATCCAAGACGACCTTTCCAGGCCCGCACCTCCTTCAAGCAGTCCAGAACCAGTACCTCAAGAAAGGATGAAGGGTAGCAAGCAACAAAAGCTATCACGACACGGTATCCCTGTACCACGGCTGCCCTCCGGTATCGTAAAAAAGTTAGCCACTCGGTTTGCCCGGAGTGGTGGAGGAAAGTCGAGAATTAGCAAGGACACCTTGGCTGCTATTGAGCAGGCGACGGAATGGTATTTCGAGCAAGCGAGTGATGACCTCTCAACGTATGCGAAACATGCAGGCAGAAAGACTATCGATGAGACGGATGTCATGACACTCATGAGAAGGTAATTTCACCTTCCTCTTTTTTCCCTGACTTGAGATCCCACTTTCAACATGGGTATTCAGAGTTAGATCCTAGGCCTACGTGCTAATGCGGGATACAGGCAACGGCATATTGGCAAAAACACCACAGTATTTGCGCTTGCCCAAAGGCATCTGCCCAAAGAGCTTGTGCAGGATATCCGTCTTCCAAAGCGCTGAAAATTTTCAACTCCACCGAAAAGCGCCTTTACCGGCACATACCAATCCAAAAGACCAATCCACCCGGAGAAAGAGTGGAGAGATTTATGCGTCTCGAGGCTACCAGCCTTTATTATGTCGCACCCGCCGAGTTATCTCGTTTGGCTTCTTTCTAACGACCATCCAGAACATTATCGCGGTAGCCAACGACAAACCGTACCTGGGTAGCCAATTAATAATTATACAAAAGATCAGGGCAAGCGGGTTTGGGTGGACGATAGAAACCACCTACCATGTTGCGATATACTGGGAGTGATTGTTCCTGAGATTTACCTCAGGTGGGCGCCCGATAGGAATACCATTTGCTTCTCTATGGTATATTGTGAGGAGCTCGGGGTCTACCGATTCCGTGGTCAGCTTTTCGGGCGATTGGATTCACCAGTGGGTAGGAAGTAATAGGAGGGGGAGCAATTACTCATTGTCTCTTCAATCCAAATTGGTTGGCTGCCAACAAGCTCTGCCATTTGCACTACATCTGGAAAATAAAACTTTCCCTCTTCCGGCTTATTGTCCGGCGTAAACATATTTTTCTTCCAAGGGGCGCGCAGTAATCCTTCCACTGTAACTTCTCCCTCAGGTAAACCTGCCTTCCGATCTTTTTGGTCCTTGCGATCCTTTGGGACCCAGCCTCGGTTGACGAGTACTGTGCTCCCGGCATCGCCTCGCTCCAGTGGTGTAATGACGAGATATCCATCTTTGCCCTCATACATACGGGGCCCGATGAGCATTTCTTGGTCGTGCCTTAAGCGACCCGTAACATATACCCGGCGATAGTCGAAGTCGGCGATGGCATCTGGATCAACGACAGGAGGAAGAGGCAAGGGCGGCTTCACGAGACGGTCTTCAAATTTGGCAATGAGCTTGGTCTTCCAATCCAGGCGTTGAACTTGCCATGTTCCGAGGGCAAACGCGGTAATGGGTATGATGGCTAGTAAACAATTGTCAATGCAATGTTCTTCCACTTTTATCTTTAAAGAGAAAGAAATGTTCCTGTCGGCTTTTGCAGGAGATATATACCCGTCAAGCGTACCTAGAATGACCAATCCTGGGCCATGTCTCTTCCCCGTTTTCACGAGCTTCGCGGGATTGTCCACAACAGATATCCAGGTCGGATCGTCAGCTGGCTGATGGGCAAAGCGGACCTGTTGTTTCCTCCTCCAACAACGCGCACATATTGAATCCGCATTCAGCCTCCGCGGTGTGGTTCGTAATGGGCTACGGGAGAATGCAGACGCAAATCTCTGCAGCGGGGAAAGTGAGGACTTCATAGGAAATGCCAAAAATACAATACGAATGTAAATAATATGTATGAACGAGAAGAAGGTCAACGAAATATAAGAAACCCAATTAGTTAGCGAATGACTGCCTATGTTGCCTTGCACGACATTTAAATAAAGATATTCGAGTGTCGGAGTAGGATCGTTGAAAACCACTGATATTTAGGGTTGGTCCGTGCGCAGCTGAACTTGCATCATTCCGTCAAAGCTATTTATACGATACCTAGGTAGCCTGAACTATTGCTCTGGGCTTTGTCTGCTCAACATGCTACACCACATCGATGCCCTAACATGTTTTACGAAGGGGATCTACAGGGCGGTATAGCCCTTGCTATCAACGAAGCCAAACATGTCATATGTTTTGTTCGAGGTTTGTACCTTAGCTGCGCCCCCCATCTACCGCACCCCCGTTGGCTAGCCAAAGCGTAGTGACTTAGATGAAATGCTAATCAATGTCGCGGCCTTGTCGAAATGTGCCTAATGTAGACGACACGGATGAAAGCTCGAAATGGGAGAATGAGTATTTGGCTAATGACGAGGTATGAGTCTGTTTTACCCATCAGCTTGACGCAGGAATGTATGGCTGGAAATACTGACTATTATCTCTATTTACTAGATAGCGCCATTAGTAAAGTCAAAGACGATCTCTTTACGACTACAAGCTGGTTCAGTGGAAGCAGGTTACTTGGCCTCGTTTTGCCCCATAGGCAAAGTACCCACGTTGGTGGTCATAAGGTGACCTTTCATTCCGCTATTCCTTTCTTTTGGAGCTGGCAATCACGGCGCTAACACATGCTTTCAGAAATGGCGTACTTCGGGAATATATCGTATCAGGTGTTTCTGAGGAGGAATTTAAACGTCGATTGAAAAAGGCGCTCGAAGCCCTCCCTACCCCAACTTCCCAGACGTCTCCGCCAGCGCAGGTGAACAGTAATAGTTCCCCTGCGGTAAGTACTCCGATATCCTCCCGCCCGCTTTCGACTCATACCCCGGATCACGACTCGGAATCTACAGAGGAGCAGGAGCAGGGAGCTTCTGAACGGGCAAAGAGGGAAAGCATAAGAGCTGGCAAACGACGAGTTGAGGCGGCCGAGGAGCCAGAACGGATTCAAGAGACGTCTCAACCACAAGCTCAAAACTGGAGGCTAGAACAGCGGAAACGAGAACAGCAAAAGAAAGAAGAACGAGATCAAATATTAGAACGGATCAAGCGTGATAACGAAGCTCGAAAAGCGAGAGAGGAGTCGATAAGAGCATCTCTTGCGTCATTAACCAACAATGAAAATAATCCCCCAAAACCAGCCCACCAACGACCAGCACTGAAGCCCAAACCAGATCAATTTCGCCTACAAATACGTCTCTTTGACGGCAGTTCAGTACGCTCAAGCTTCTCACCCACTCAGACCATTCAAAATGACGTTCGCCCCTGGCTGGATAGCCAGCGCTCGGATGGCGACGCGCCATATAACCTAAAACAGATCCTGACACCTCTTCCTAGCCGAACCATATCGGACGCAGAAGAAGATCAAACACTTGAGGAACTGGGTCTGGGTCCTACTGCAAATTTAGTAATGGTTCCAGTGCGTACATACACAGAAGCTTATGCCTCTGCGGGAGCTTCACTTCCTGTGCGAGGGCTATATGCTGGCTATAATCTGGTTACGGGAACCGTTGGTGCCGTGGCAGGGGCTATAGGATCGATTATAGGGATATCTCAGGGCCAAGCTGCGGATCCTGAGTCGACGGCAACTGAGTCATCACCAGCAGCAGAGGCACCTAATAGAGCTAATCTGCGGGGAGGTAGGAATGGGAGATCGAATGTGAGAACTCTCTATGACAGTGATGATGATGGAGAAGCGCGTCAATTTTATAACGGGAATCAGGTATGGATATATGTTTCCCTCACACTTCTTTCAAACAAGAAACATTTGACTAAGCCCTGTCCCTGATATACTGACGGGTGCTATGAAATAGTTAAATTTCGAACCCCGTAGGGATCAAGAAAGCGAGTAAATATGGAAATTTTTTGACCTAACGATAGCAAGCTCTAAGGAAGCCTCCTATTGTTGTCTACTTAATCACCAATGCGCATCTTGTTTTAATGTGGGTCGGGAGCACTGGTTTGTTATTGACTTGTCACCATTTCTTGAACTCTCTCTACACAGTTCTTATGGAACCCGGTCTTCTCATCACGACTTCGGCATAATCGATAGCAGGGGGGTCGGCGTTGTTGGAATTGAGATTTTTTTTTTTTTTTTGGTGGTTCTCTATTATATTAATATTTCTATGTGGTAGCCTTATGCTGTGCTTCTCTTCTGAACGGCATCATATCCGCAATGTCCTTCACACACCACGAGTATTTGTACAAGCACAAAACGTGAAATGAAAGGGAAAAATCAAAAGAAAAAAGGCCGAATCAGATTCAATTGAATCCTGACTGATGGTATGTATGCTATATAGGAAAACGTTGTTGATCACGATTGTACTGCATTCACCGTCGTTTGAATGTTAAAACAGAAAAGTCCTAACTGGCGAGCGAGAAACAACCGTCTCGTCTAATACGGCTTAGCAGCCTCCTGGCAGGCTTTCTATATAAATAGTTAGCATTCATATCTCATTTCCCAAAAAAGGTAAACACATGAAAAAATATATGGATGAAAAATAATCATACCAGTTGATCCAAATACCAGCCGCAGATGGACATATTTCCCTGGTTATCATCCATGCACTTTCTGAACGCGCGCACATCAGTTTCGCACGCAGGATTCTCAGCCCAGCCGCTGGTGGCACTGTTGCTCTGATAGAGGCCGCTGTCCATCTGCTGGGCGGCGGCTGGTGGGGGTGCTTGGTGAGCCTCAGCTGGGGCGCTGGAACCACCGCTGAAGAGTCCGCCGATGGCATGGCCGATGGAAGAGCCGACGGCGACACCGCTGGATTTTTGTAAATGTATTGTTAGTTTATGTGTTTTTCCTATCCCGCCTTCCTCTCTCCCATTCCATTGTCTATAAGCGGGTTATTTAAGGCGAACGGTACTTACGCAGCGGTAGACGCCATCTGGCCGAACAGGCCTGGCCCAGAGCTCTGTTGCACAGGAGCGGCTTGGGCAACAGGTGGTTGAGCAGCTGGGGTGGTAGCTGGAGGTTGAGCAGCTGTGGTAGCGGAGCGCTGCTGTTGGGCGGGCGCGGGTCTGGCGGGAGCAGCAGCTGGTCTTGAGGGGGCGCTGCGGGCGGGAGCGACACCACGGCGTTGACGAGCCATTTTACGATGTGAAGATGGAGGTTTGGTTAATTGGTTGCGTGAAAAAAATGTTTTGAAAGCCGTATTTGAGTACAGATGGAGCGATGGTAGATGAGTTGGATGAGATGAAATGGTTGACTGGTGTCTTTGAAAATACGGGTAATTTTGAGGAGGCGTCGGAGCTGGGAGAATAGTCGGACCGATGCCAATACGCGGACTCCGATTGGCTGAACGGCGGATACCTGGCCGAGGATGGGGAATAATTACGGTATTGCGATTACTCTACATTTCGATGTGTTTCTGCGGTGTTTGAGAGTCCGGCAGGCATGGAGGAAAAGAAGGAAGAAGTAAGTTTCACAGTGTATAAACTTGTAAATTTCTAGTTTCTTAACTGTATAGTCCAATGCCGCGCTTCTGCATTCAAACTCCCGGCCACATACAGCCCATTTCCTCCCCACGAGCTTTGCTGGAAGAGACATTCTCCATTAGACAATTAAAAGATGGTGATGCCAGAACATTCCCTTGAGTAAGAACAAGAATATCCACCAACCAGACCACCACCTATCCGACACACATTCCCTCGGGGGCTGTGATAAATTCCGGTTCCTGCGCAGCTCCTAATCCATAGCGGACAACGCCAAGTTGCGATCAGCATTTACGCACAAGCGTACATATACTGGCGGAACCCAACTAGAGAATCGAATCGAAAGCGTCCAACGCTACGATTTATACCTCAGTAAACAGATCTTCCAGTACGAGCTCCGTCTCGCAAATCAACCATTACTTGGGTTGTTAGCTTGCCTGGAAGCTAGCTTCTGCTTCTTCCTGGCTTGTTTGCGACCTTTCCACTCTTGTGTATTTTTCTTTCTCTTGTCTTTTTTAACATTTGGCAGATGGCCTAGGGACGGGATCTTCTTCAGTTGTTGGCTGCTTTCAACTCCTGTCTTCTCCAACTCAGATGGAACTCCTGATTGGGACTGTTGTACCGCGGAGGGTGTGGCTTGAGATTGGGGTTGTGCTTGGGGCTGGGATTGGGGTTTAGATGCTTGTTGGCGAGCAAGCTTCGCGGCTTTCAGCAGTGCCATGGCTTTCTCCTTCGCCTCTCTTTCCGCACGCTCTAGGTCATACTTGTCGTTTCCAGCCTGTGGTTCGAAAAGGATCATTAAAAAGTGTTAGACAGCGATCATAAAAGGAGAGAGATGATCTGACCAGTCCATGTTTTATAAATCGTCCAGCGGCTTCCTTGTCGACAGCCATAGTCCGTTGCTCAGGAACAGTCTCTACGGCTTTTATCTTGTCGAAGTACTGTTTAACTCGGGTCAATTCTTTATACACTGGGTGCTCCTTCGCATTTACGCCCTGAAGGCGCAAATAGGCTATATATAATTATTAGCAAGGATGCACATGAAGTAGAATGCGAGCGTACATAGCAAGGACAACAGAGATATCGTACAAAAAACCATGGATTCAATAGCGTAGGTTATCAGAACATGTAGTTTCGCCTTGTCCAGTACAGGCATTTTTTGGGTAGTTGTAGACAGTGGTTGGGCTAGAAGAGGTTCAAGAACATCCTCAAGGTCATCGATATTGTCCTCTAGCTGCTCTAGCAGCGGCGTCAAGTCTGTACTCTCCATGGTTGGCGAGTTGTTGTCAATTGGGGCTCTTCTTGACAAGACGTTTCCCAGTCGAAGAACAAAAAAAAGGTTGGGCGCGAAAAATCACTAGTTATGTCAGCGCCGACAACCGAGTTTAGCGCGGTTTGCCGCAGACATTCCTATGCCAAGTCCAACCCTAGCCGAATAATTCAATATGAATATATAGCAATTTACAGACGAGTATCTATATGCAGAGTTCATAAGCTGCTGCAAATTCAAGAGCGTTGTTTGGTGAAAATCCGGGAATCAAATTGCACTCTTCTTAGAGCTTCATATTTCTGGCGTTCATAGCTTGTGATCTGTGCAACAAGAGAATATATATTTCATCCGACGTCGCACATCACAGCATGTCCAATTGGAGCCTTCCATACCACAGGATCGGTATATGAATCTCCGAAATATCCTTTTTGAGATCTAGTCTCCAGCAATATCTATCGTAAGTAACCCAGCTCTCGAATTCCTGCCCGAATATCGCCGGATGCAGTGGCCTGCGTGAGCTTGAAAAGGACCCCCCATGCGGGACCAATTGACAATCTAAATAATACACGCCGGGCGCAAGCCAAATAATTCAGGTGTACCAACTGCCACTATGCGGGTTGGCGTCACGACTTTCCAACTCTTCGCAAGATGTCCTGATGCAATCCGTATGCACTCAGTTTCCCTACGGCTCTTCCATACCACCCTCAAAATGCGGAATGACGGATACGTCAAACCCGAACCACGACTTCAGGAACTGAAAATACCGTCGCGAATACATATTATAGGGGTGGGAAATATTGGAGGATTTCTCGCCCACTCGTTGGCTGGCGATGCAAAACGTCCGCCAGTAACCCTGCTACTGCACAACCAGAAGACACTGGAGCGGTGGGAAAAGAACAGGCGGCGGATAACGTTGGTGCGAAATGGACTGGCAGAGCATAGGTGGGGGTTCGACATAAATGTCAAGAGAGACGGCTTTTGGCATTACGTGCCGCAGGATTCAAAGCTAGCTCGGGAGCAGAAGGAAGCTGGCGGATATCCTGAGCGGGATCCCTTGGAAGCGAACGAGGAAATCATTGACAATCTGATCGTCGCCTCCAAGGCTACAAGGGTCCGGTGGGTGTTGGAATCTGTTAAGCATCGCCTCACACCATATTCTACCATTGTCTTCGTACACAATGGTTTAGGGGTCCAGGAACAAGTGAATGAACATGTTTTTCCCGATCCAGAGACCCGCCCCAGTTATATCTTTGGAGTGATATCGCATGGGCTGTTTAAAATGGATCATTTTGTGATCAAACATGCGGGGGTCGGGACCTGTTTATTCAGCATCGGATACACGAACCCGCTGGCAAGAACTAGGACCGAAAATAAGATTCTGGAGTATAAGAAGAAACAGGAAATGGGACGAATAGCTGCTGGTTACGAGCAGTCAGGAGAACACCAACGACAGGAAAACCAACCGGAAGACCTCCAGGAGGCAGAACAGCTACAACACCGGAATAACCTCCTGGCACTCCACAAAACCCAATCAAGCCTACCCGAAGAAGTTTGGGCATCTACCTCTCTGTACCTAATACGGGTCTTAACTCGCAATACCCAGCTAGTAGCCAGCGCCGTTCCTTCTAACACCTTCCTCCAACACCAACTTGAAAAGCTCGTCATAAACTGCATCATCAACCCGCTCACGGTCATCTTCGACTGCTTCAACGGTGACCTCCTCTACAACTACCATATCTCCCGTGTCCAACGACTGCTTCTCCTCGAGATCTCTGCCGTCATCTGCGCATTGCCGGAACTCCAGGGTGTTCCCGGTATACAGGCGCGGTTCGCCCCGGACCGCCTGCGCACCCTTGCTGTGAGCGTTATGGCAAACACGGCAAAAAATGTGAGCTCTATGTTGCAAGATGTGCGTCTACGGAATCCCACGGAGATTAAGTATATGAATGGTTATATTGTGAAGAGAGGGGAGGAATTGGGGATCAAGTGCGCATTGAACTATATGGTAGTTCAGATGGTGTTGGCTCGAGAGAAGATTAAGCTCGCAAAGGAATTTGGAGATATCCCCATGGTTATGGAGCCAGAGGTTGCTGGGCGGGCTTAGATGTTAGGAGCTATATTTGCTATTTATCTTTTAGGAGCTCATTTTGGTTCGACAGCCATAGGTTCCTATCCATTTCCATCATATTTTCATTTGTGTATATATCTTATTTATTTGATTTCGAAATACCCCAATATCCCAAGGAGAAGTAGAGGTTTTTTCTCTCCTTTCGGTTAGAAAGCCGGGTTTTATTTTATTCATGCCCGGCAATATTCTCCAATTAATCAACAGCCTTCAGCGCCGCATTGCACAATTCTACTATCTGCTTCCACCTCAGAGAGATGACGTCGAATTGAGGCTCCCCGCCATACTTCTTGCTCCTCCGTAGCGCTATTAACTTCGAGAGAGCTACTTCGGCTTCATGAATGTACTCGCGTATCCAGGCCGTGATGATCGAATTCGTCTTCCTCCGGTCAAAACTTGCTGGCTGGTATCCAAGGATAAACTGATTCCAATCATCGAGAGTCATATATTTCATGCAAGCAGCCACCTCAGTACGAAAGCAGGGGCCTTTGGTAGTTATTTGGTAGTTTCTGTTTTGTGAGGCATTTAGTGGCGCGTTTGTTTTAGCAAGGAATAAATTGATGGCAACTGAACACTAGAGGAAATTAAAATGGTAGCGGATGATGAGCTCACCCAAGGTATCTGTCAAAGCTAAGAGCTTCGATCTTTTTGGAGGAGAAATCCTTTAGAATTATGTCATCTAGGAACAGGTCGTCCCATTTGTTCACAGCGGGGATAAAACCATCTTTGTAATGTAAGCCTTCGGTTTCCTATATAGCTGATGGCAGATAGCAGGTCCTGAATGCATCAATATAAAACTCACAATCAGTCAAAAGAACATCACACGAATGATTTCCATAGGAAATGAATATCTCCTCTCCCTTGTCTAATCATTTGGATTGTCGTTAGCGAGATGTCCGAAATCATATCTGGCGATGGAGTGAAGATGGTACCATAAGGCTTGGATGTTTTGAATGTATAGTAATCGTTGTCGAAAGAAACTTGACACTGCCAATCCATTATTAGTAATAAATTCAGCACATCTCCTAGCTATCCGTTCGCTAGTGCCAAGTATCTTACTCACACCACCCTCATCGATGTGGTTGAAATAATCCCCGAAGGGACAAAGTGCCATGGCATCATTGTGGTCTTTAGGGGGGGATGTGCTGGCCGGGATGTAGTGGAAAGATCTTGTATGCACAATAAGCCAGTAGTATGTGTAAAGGTCTTTGTCAACATCCGGGAAGACCTGCTTGACAATGCAGTATGCCTTGTCAAGGCGCTTTTCTTGCTCCGGTAAGATATTTTGATGTTCCGCTTTATACGTATGTTTTATGGGTCTCTTGGATATTGTATTCCACGAACCGGAGATGGATGGGGGAAGCAATGAATAGGACAGATTAGAAATAGAGCGACCCGAGGCGCTGCCTTTGAAGAGCTGGGGCCAAAGCGTGGGTAAAATTTCCTCAAAGTCTTGCCGCGAAGGCCACACCGCTCGCCAGGGGGCGTATCTTTCGAATTCTTCTGTGCAACAGATGTATGCCGCATATAATCCTTGAACAGGGATATTATTAGGGAATTTCTCCCGGAATGTCGAGGGCACACTCTTTGTCGTCAACATTGCGCTGATCGGAATTCGTACGACCACTTCTCCAGCCTAGAGAAAATGTGTTAGCAGAGCCAAACTCTGATGCTGAATGAAATGAGTTATGTATAATTTGATATTAATTTCTTCGCCGAACGCGAACCAAAAAAAAAGGCAGTGCATAAAATTTGCAAGTAAGTAAGGGGCTGCTGTAAATATGTGGTATTTACATGAATCTTCCTTTGGGCGGCAATCCCAACACCCTGGCCAGGGAACCGCGTCGGTGCGACACCATTGATTTCTATGCCTTGTGATATTGCCCATTCTGTGAACTTTTCATGTTCTGGTCCAGCTGAGCTTGTGGAGCGATGCATTTCTCAGGGCTGAAAACTTCGAACACTTGACAATGAACTAAGATAAAACGAAAGGCCGCATCTAAAGAGAAGATATGGAACGTGGGGTACACATGTTGAAATAACAGGAGAGCGGTGGAAAATACATCTTATGGTATTGAATATACATATACGAGAGGAATTACACAGATGCAGAAGACAATGAAGTTGGTTTAACTAACTAGTTAACGTGATCACCCACCTAACGATCGCTCCCACCTAACGATCGCATCCTCAACGTTCATACTCATATTCTTCATCAACGTGTAATATGGTCAACGAACGCGTTATTCAGTTAGCGATTGATGAACTTAATAAAGAATCGATTCCTAATTACACTACTACTGCCAAAAAATATGGGATTAGTCGCGTTACATTGGCACGGCGGTTCAAAGGCCAGCAGACCTCAAGATCGGAAGCTATTTCAACCTTCTGTCGAACACTTACAGATTCCGA
>JAFEJD010004251.1:0-12254 GCA_018296065.1 Blastomyces percursus
ACACTGGAGGAAGAGGAGGGGCTTGAATCCACAGGAGAGCTAGCCTTGGTTGACAAAAAAGATAAAATATAAACAAATAAAAACGAACCGAGCTCCACACCCAGTTTCTCATGCTCCGAAGCTGGCATACCCTTTCAGGACCAAAGAATGATGTCGTCCTCTCACGGGAACTTTTTTGGTCTCTAGCGCCGGAATTTTTTTGCCACGCGTTCTTACTTTTAAATTCCATTAAGGAGCAGGCCTGGTGCTATATTTTCTTGCTGAAGGGAGGATTACTTCGTGTGTTTGTGGCGGTCACCCCCCATCAGGCACGTTGATGAAAAAGGGGATAGGGTATGGATTGTTCGGGACATGATGTACTTTCTGCTTTTCTCCTTGGGCTATTATTTGGTGGTGCAAGATCCACAAAGGGCGCGTAAATCTTATCAATGAATGATAGACCGTTATCGGGGCTGTCGGGCACTGAGTCGGGTTGAACTTGGAAAAGCGAGTGGTGATGACTCGTCCCCGGTGTGCAAATGTAGAATGAGCGCTTTCGAAAAATTGTGATTCATGACATGATACGTGCACCAGTCGTGCTGCTTGTGTATGTCTGAGGGCGAAAAATAAACAAATTCAAAGTGAGAGTTGTGCGGGCACCCTGTTTCGTGGTGCAGATCTAGCGTTTAGGTAGAAGAAAAGCAGTTGTTGACTTCTTTCGCAATATATAGGATCACATATGTCGGATTATATATCAACTATATTGCATCTTGAGAAGTCATTCATCCTTAGAGACGTGAAGTGAGCTTGAGTGTGGAGTTATCATCGGAATATGGAGTAGTCGCGGAAAATGATGTTCCATCTTCAGGATCGCCCATGTGTTCTTCCTCCAGAGACTACCTGTTCATTCCCCCCCCTCTTCCTCAGGGATAGCAGGCAGAACATCAATCTCGTATCTCGCACGCATGCTCAAAACTCTTCTATACATCTGAACCGCAGGACGAGTAATGGGAATCCCATCAGGCATCCCGTCAGGCATCCCGTCAGACATCCATTCAGGTATCCGTTCAGGCATCCTTGGCTGTTTATTCCTTCTCGCAATCCCTTCTACGAAGAGGAGGACCATGCATGAGAGTAGAAGGGCATTGCGAAAGTATTCCAAAATGGCGTTGGTGCGCAGGGAGAAGATTTGAACCTTCTGGATGAATTTGTTGATGGCATACATGGTCGCGCTTCTTCAGCCCTTTTAGGAGTGGATGTGTATATAGATCTGTACAGCGATGTGCAGGTGACTTCCTGGAGTAGATATATGTATATGGATAAGCATAGAGATATGTAGTTAGTTTTATCACTTGTAAGGAGCATGAAAGCAGACGTGCATGGGAAAGAGGGCATGGGAACGAAAAGGAAATATATGAAGTAGAATCAATCAGATAAAGAGACAGATACTGCTTCTTTCGGACGACATTCATAGAGCCTGCTGTAATAAGTAGAGACCAAAACCATAATATAGATATGTCCGTAATGGCCACAAAGTATGTCAACCCCAAGAGAGTTCGTCATGGATCTAGAGAAAACCAAAAATGGGGTGAACACGGCTTTGACAGATATTACACTCATAAAGCTAAAGTAGAAAAGGATTTTTCATGCTGTGAACAAGAAAAACAGTAGATGAATGCAATGTAACTTATCTCCACATCTGTAGAGATAATCTCGTCAACTCTGGAGGTCTTGGTAAGCTCCGCCCTTATGTCGCCTAGGCATGGCGAGCACTAGAAGACGCTTCCTTGAAGTTGCAAAGTTGTTCGCAATAACTTTAAAGTTACATTTTGTCATGTGTGTGTGTGCGTGTGTGTGTATGTGTGTTATCTCAAATAGTTAACAAGGATTCAGCAAGGTTCACATCGACGACTCGACGAGGGAAGTTAAAACATTTTAAAAGCTGAGTTTGAACCTAAAAATAAGAGCAGTTAACAGAACCGCGGCTAACTAGTGGAAATCTCTATTACTAAGCTTTGCCGGGGAGAAGCCTAGTTGGTCGCCGAAATACGTAGATCACCAACGTACGCAGTAAAAACGGGAGGATGGAAAACAGATATTTTGTGGGATTGCCTGTACGGAACGTGCATATATAGTTCGGCTGAAGTGGGAAGGTCTGACGGCTTCTGACCGACATTGCGGGCATCGAGGTTTGGATGAACCATAGTATTTACCCTTGGGGTACATGTACAACACGTTCCTACTCAGAAATCACGGAATGAATCAAGTTGTTCAGTAATATTGCATCATAGCACTCAGAAACGGTTATAGCCTGCAATAACTACCGACATTGCTGTCTTAAATATTAGTTTAGCCATTTATAAAAGGGGATGTCTATCTAAATGGAAAATTAAAACAAAAATAAACCTAAGAATTGCTATTAAACAAAGAGATATCATAAAAATAGAAAACAAAACACGCAAGTTAAAACACGAGTTCATACACACAATTACATCATGACTGAAATTCTCCAAACTCCCCACCACCATCATCGTCATTATCACTGAAGCCCTGGACCACCTTATTCTCTTCCGTGTTCAACATAGACTGCGGCCTTCGGCGTCGATCGCTCCGCCCACCGGATGGCGGGGGCGCGATCATTGGGAACGCCGTAGAGGAGGAATCCCCATCCCCATCCCCTCTTGAAGCCGGTGCAGGCGGCGGAGGGATGGAAAATAGCGCCGTCTGTTCCTCCCGGGCAGCCGTAGCGGGACTGACCAACTTATCGGCGGCGTTCGGTTTCTTCCCACCGATATTAATACTAATCGTCTGGCCAGGTTTCAGGCTGTAATCTCTTGGCGGCTGCTGCGCTGGGCTTCCCGGTGCCGGTTTCTGTTGTGTGCCTGATCCCAGTAATGCCCTGCCCGTTTTGGCTGTTGTGTTAGCGGCGGCCCTTCCCGGACCTGTTTGCTCACCTTGGGCGAAACCGAGCACTTTCCGCGCCTCCTGCAGCGTGACGCCGAAATCGAAGGCTTCGCTTCTGTCTCTGAATCCAATGCCTAATATTGCCTTTCGCCCATCATTCATAACTCTTATCGCGAAGAACCGAGAAGAATCGATGGCATGCTCGACGGCGCCTGGATCGGTGTACGGGGCTGCCGCGAAGAGGTTTCCGGTGCTTGGGTCCTCCAGTACAATGTCCACTTTGACTTTTTCTTGCGGGCCAGCAGCTGCCGCCGCTGTAGCGGTTGCTGTTGGGATACCCGGGCGAGGTTGTATCTGTGTCCGCGTGTGCGGTTGCGGGGGAGCGGGAAGGGTAACTGCTGTCTCGATAATGCGAAGTCGAGCAGTGAAGATCTGGCGGGTCTGGTTGTTATTCTTCGGGTCTGGGACGGTCCAATCGGCAGCGGCGTAGCCCTTCATAGAGGTCAAAGGTGGGATTGCATAGACGTGGACGGGATGGCAGACGAAAAGTACTCGTTGGATAGCATCGCTCGGGAGCTCCTTGCCCGTTGCGGGATCGATATGACCGGACATTCTCGGGGTAATTTAGTTTCGGAATGTGAGGGGATGGGAAAAGCTCGCATAGAGCGCTTGAATTGTACGCTCCGGAACTATGCGTTGCGTACACTGGGAAATGTGGTGTTTATCTTCCATCTCGTTATTAGTGCCGAAGGCGACGCACAGCTTGAAACCCCGCTGCCTGGTGGGGTAATAGCAGTACGAAATTTTGCTCAGCTGAGCTATTTAAACCACGTATCAATCGGTAACTTAATATGGTGACACAGACCGCCCTCCACCCAGGTACGCCAAGATTGTTGCCCCTTTTGAAACCCAACTCTATCTTGACTCCTTAATAGTTAAAATACCAATTTTGCGTAACTACTACTGAATATGTGTTTTGTCTATATTCCCTTCTCTAGGAATCGCACGTTTGGAAACGTCGATACGAGATACAGCAGGTTGGTTTTGCTTGTTGTTTTGCTGGTGGCTGCATCTTATGCAGTGCTTGATACCGCCCGCCCCTTTTGGTTGAGACTGGCATCTTCGTGACGGATCCATGGATAAACACTCAAAGAGGACCTTTGCAGCAGGCCAATGATTGTCCACGCAGGACAACTCAGACCAATACAAAGAAGTAATACCTACTGGTGAACCCATGGGAATGCAGAACCGACCTACGGACTTGAAGGCATACTTCAAGCTTTTGTCTCTTAGTCTTTTAGATTGATGTATGAAGACTTTTTGGTGATTCGTCCCTACACGATGATGATCATCATCTTGGGAACTTTCCGCAGCACATGTATCTTCAATGAGCTCCTTGAAACACACCCCGTGGAACGGCTGATGAAGAGGGGCCCGGGGGGAGGGAATAGATTTAAAAACCATTCGCAACATCTGCAAGGCTATTCACCTACATCTGTGTAGTATCTGAATGCAGGACCCCACCGTTGATCCTGAGGGCATAAGAGGATTGAAAGTTGTCAGAGACAAGTTGACCACGTAGAATTTCCAAGGCAACGGTTTGAGTCGCCTGATACCGAACCCTTTTCATTTCAATTAAGTTTTCTAAATCAGATTGGATTAATTGGGATGAATTGAGTGAGGGCTGGTTGTCCCCGGTTTTAAAGAATTCTACTGCTGAAAAATAGGAAACATGGATGTCCCCGGAACGGAAAACTAAGATCAAACTCACCTGTTGGTTAGTTGGTGATCATAGTACTCGAGCGGGCCGACCCAACTGGGAAGGAAACTGTAGGTGAAGCTACGACACGATACAATATCAACCGATTTAGCGCGCTATATATATATATTTTGGATAAAAGGATGATCCGGCCAGTCTCGTCGCGGCGTTGCTGTATATTCAACGTTCGTCGGTATTCGATATTTCGAGCGAACGAGCTGTGAGCAAGTAGAGACGCATGGTTTCTCGCCAAATCCGGACTGCTAGATGGTGAAAACATCGAATATCTGACATATTTGGGACATTTTTTATAGTTAGTATTATAAGTTGAGGCAATGTTATTTTCTCACACACGAACAATACGGGCCAACCAGCACCCAGTATGCTTGTTTGCTAAGGTGAGAATCATCGAGGTTCATCATGTGCGCGATGCGCAGATAGTGGAATCTGCGGGCATTTTGATTCCTTTTAAAGACATGGTGAATCAAAAAGCCCATATGTCGGGGAGTATATCTTGCTAGCTTCTGGGGCAAAAGAGCTCAATCACTGGAGGAAGAGGGGCTGAATCACACAGGAGAGCTAGGCTTGGTTGATGAGATAATTATGATGGTGAGCGACGTTTGTCTGTGTTCTTCATAGGTTAAGCATATGCTGAATGGGAGGTTTAGCGATGTGAGTGGCATGTTAAAGGAAATATATATATAATATATATATAGATATATAAAAGAACAAGAGAAAATACGGAAAAGCAAGCAGACACCTGAGGTTCCTCGGTTTTCTTTGTCCTTAACTCCTTTTCTTTCTTTTTCTCTCACAAATATCCTTTTCCGCGACTGTGTCACCTCCTAGCTTGAGCGGGGTTGTTGATTGCTTCGGGCACAAGCTGTAGATCGGAATCTCTCTACCCACCTAAAGCCTTTGCCAGGCGCACCAACGAGCAAAGTTTCAGGAACAGGAACAGGAACAGGAACGGCCAGTTATATATTCCCAGCCAGGGCATCGCGTTGGCAGGGCGGAGCCAGGGGCCTGCCCCGACAGCTGCCGCCGCCCTGTTTCCCGATATTTTGTTTCGGAATACGAGTCACAAGTCGAGATGCGAAGAAGGATAATAATAATAATGAAGATAATGATACTTGTTGGTTGTATTTCGATACATCAGATCAACGGGAAAGACCAGAGCATGGTGTCGAGTCGTAGACAGACAGAGCGGACTGAAGGGGCCGTCATCATAGAGAGATATATGCCTGGGGAAGGCTGAAATGAGGCGAGCGTGAATTGGCAGTTGGCGGTTGGGCCAAAGATCAATAGGTAACTAAGTAAGAAGCTGTCAGTCTAGTCTGACTCACCGAATATTCATTTCTCCGGACATAGGATAATCCAGGCCGAGACACCCGCGGCTGGTGGTACCGTACCGTACCAGGGAAGCGGGCGGGGGGACTAGGCCCAACACGGCTAGGGCTGGGGGTGCTGATGGCTTTTGCAAGTTGTGGCAAGGAGCGAGGTGAGACCTGTGGATTATCTGTGTGTTGTGTGTCTGTTGTGGTGTTCTCGTCTCTGTGTCTGGTGCAGCCCGGGTTGGTTAGTCTGTCTTTCTTTTTTCCATCGCATCCATCTTCACCTTCAACTTTAACTTCACCTCTTCTCCATTTCTGTCCACTCTAACAGAGTCTACTCGCCCACCCACCAACGTAACCTCTCCATCTAACTAGTAACCGGTTCGCTTTCAACGGTTCCAGACCCGCCCGATAACGTTTTCCGTTTTATTTTATTTTATTTTATTTATTTATTTATTTATTTTTTTTTATTTTTCTCTTATCCTCGAATTTTATCCTACCTTCACCCTCTCTCACCCACCTAATGCCGAATGTACCCTCTTTGGAAATCCCGTCGCGGTGTCGCCGCCATCCTTCATTCTAACCTCACACTAATCCTAGACAAGACACACCGCGCCTATTTGATTTAATATTATCCGTTGCGCTGTGTTCCTCGTTCAAAATCTATCGCCATGGCCATTTGGCCCTTTGGCCGCCGCAGGAAGCGGCCCCGAAAGGCTGCGGATGATGAGGCTTTTTCGGGTTCTGCAGCACTTGCTGGCGGTGACGCTCCGGTACATGGTGATCATGGCTCCCATCAACATCAACCTAATTCCCATGGTTCCATCTCGGTTTCGGGGAAAGCTACCAGGAGAGGCAGTAAGCGGAGGAAACGAAATAATATGCCCGCACATGATGTGCACAATGGCGATAACGATACGGTCCGTCTGACTGATTTGCCTCCCGGCGCCATGTCCATCGCTTCCGCTCGCTTCCATCGTGCTTCGGTTGACACTTCCCTCTCGAAAAACTTTGCCTTGTCGCCCTCCAACTATCACTACTACCCAAGCACCGTCTCGCAGACGAGCCTTGGACACCCTCCCCCAACTCTACACGGTCGCCGGACCAGCACCGAAGCTGCCATATTTAGCCGGAAATCTTCAAAACGCAGACAGAATGATTATGCGAGGGAGTTGGAAATTAAAAATATGACCAGCCATGTAACTGTCCTGCGACGACCATCTACTGTGTCCCCTCCCATGCAGTGGGGGGAGTCCAACAAGCGCGGGACGAGAAACATAAAAACTGCTCATGGTCCCGTATCATCCCAAGTCTCTCTACACGTTGATTCGGGTCGAAGCTCCCCCTTTGATATGGAGCCCTGTGCATTCAAAATCAGCTCTTTCGCGGCTTTGACACCCCGGCCAATTTTGAGATATGCAGAACAACCGCGGTACGGACTGGAGACAAGAGATCATTCTCGAGCATCCACAAGCGAAGGCAGGAGACAAGTTATCCCAGCGGAGGATCTTACCCGCATATCCCGCATCCACGACCTAGCGGATGATATGGATGCTAGCGCTTTGAGAGAGCTGATGGAAAGAGATCGACGACGAAAAGATATGAAGCGGCTAGCTGACCAACAGAAGCTTCAGAGAAAACTACAAAGAAGAGCAGACCTCCAGCGTGAACAAGAACGACGCAACCCTCCAGTACCATCACAACTTGCAATTTCAGGAGATGGCGTTGGACTCCCCGCTAGTCCTGCACCTGGTGCTGCCGAAAATATTGGTGTGGCTCTTCCAGACCGTATATCTGCAGATACCGTGGAAGTTACTGCTTCCTCAGAGTCATGGCTACGAGACCCATCCAAGGAAAGCGTACACCGTTCACCCTCTAGTCCGAAGGACCAGACCTTGTCAAGGGTAAATAGCGTTTCTGCTGTAAACTGTTCGCCGCGAGGTCGTTCAAGTAACATCAGCCACGATATTAGCATGTCTGGTATGAGTGCACAGCATTCCATTGAGATGGCTCATGGAGCCAAAGCAGCGGACAGATCTAGTATCTCTCAGGGCCCGGAGACCGCACGAGGATCGACAGCAGATATGCCACGGAATTTCGAACTCGAGAAGCGTCATTCGGATAACGCTGGAAAGCTTTCCACCTCTTGGATCGCCTTCTTCCGACGTGGGGGGTCTCGATTTCGGCGGCCAAATCCAGAGCGGACAAAGACACCATCGGAGTTTTCAATCCCATCTAGAGAATCGTTTCAAAGAATCAACCAACAGCCAGCACCAGCGCAACCCATTCCGATTCCAGACCGAAGCTACTTACGCCCTAGAATGCTTCCTCGATCCCAATCCAAATTTACTGAACATTTTACTGAGCCAATTACTGAATTCCCGCCTCCTCCCGGGCGCGATTTCCAATCATCAAGCGACCCTCAGCTTTCGTCTGCCGCTGTTGGATTACCCGTCACGGGTATTACTGCTAATAATGTACATTACAAGGTGAACAGGGATTCTGCCGTTGTTGCGTTTGAACAGCGTGACGGCAACCGCTCATCTGGCGCAGGCAGCCCAGAGACCAATGCTGAGAGCATCTTGCTCGCCCACTCACTCGCCTCTATAGACTCTGAGGGCTCGTGGCTTTCGGGGCGACCCTCCCGTCTCCTCTCTCAGCCCCCGAAGATTTCAAGCAGCGCAAATTCCACCAGAGAGATTCTAGACGAGTATGAAGAATACAAGTATAGGGATGATAACGATTATGATCCTCAACCACCTATCACTTTAGAGGAAGACGACAATGAAGACGAAACCCTCCATGCCAGTGCTGGAAAACGCGCTCTTCTCGTCCGCCCAGGCCACCGACCATTCTCCGACAATGGTAATATTGTCGTCGACAATGACAACCATAAACACCTTCACATGGAAACAGAAGCAGACACTGACTCTCCTAGCCCAGTTAGCCCTCTCGAAGCCGATCCGGAACTCAGTCGCGCAACTAGTGTAGATCTAGGGAGACAACACGTTCGCCACATTAGTGCGGGAAGCGCGAAGCTTCTGGAGATTTCACGGCGGGCGTCGGAGGCTAAGCGGTTGAGTGTTGATTCGGCAGTCAATGGAACGTTGTCCAATCACGCGTAACGCTGTGATTGGGTTGAGTGGGTAGTGGTTGTGTGGAAGAAGTGTGAAGTAGAAGGCGCTGATGATGTGTAGAAAGCTAGTCGCAGCAGCAAGCTCTCTGGATGATTGATGACGAAGACGACGAAGAAGCATTGGAAGAGAAGAAGGAAATGGAAGTTCTCCTCGAACTGAAGTATCAGGCAAGCCCGCCCACATTGCTTTAGTTTTCTATTTTTCCTTGGTGCGAAGTATTTTTTTTTTTTTTTTTTNNGAGAGAAAAAGATGAACTTTTAGGTTATATACATATTGCGTTCCCACTAAAAAGAAAAAGAGAAAGAAAAAAAAGAAGAAAAAAAGAAAACAGAAAAAGAAAACAAAAAACCGACAAAAAAAGGTGAGGAGGAACAAACCCAACTTGTCAACAGTGCCAAAGTTAATGAATGGCAGATGATGGCACACCACACTCATTTGTTTCCTTAAATATCTCCCCATTCCCCAATCCCCTTTTCATTTGTTATCCCTTCACTTCCAACTTCATACGCTGTTTTGGGCTTTGTCATGATAATCCAGACGGAGAATCGCGCTTCTGACTCTTTTTGACTTTGCTTCTCGTGAATTTACAAATAATCTTCTATGTCAAAATATCTTTTGCTTCGCTTGCTGTCATACATTGTCACGTCTTCCTCGTGTCAAGCCCTCATGGCCGGCTTTGTTCCACGCTTCCCCTACCATTCCGCCTGCTTCCTGGTCGAGTATTTCGCATTGATCATTGATTATTCCTGTCTCCCGCCCTTGTTTTGTTGTTTCATGTTTCCTGTGGTCCTTTTCTTCTGCTTGAATTTCACCACTATTCCCCATCCTGTTTAGTTTTTGTTTTAGTCCTTTCGGTTTGTCTTTCTTGACTTAATTAATTATTATTATTTTTTTTTTTTTAATTTTAATTTTTTAATTATTTATGATTATTATTATGATTATGATTATTATTTTCGGAAACTGGGGAAAAGGGAAATAGCAGCAGCGGCAGTGGCTGCTTGCTATTTGGAACAGGATATTTGGATATTGGGAAAACTGGTTGGACATGGGAAAGGAATGGATTTCATGGGAGCAGGTAGTTACATAATATGTACGGACAGGACATGTAGATAAATGGATTAGATCTGAACCGGAAGAAAATGATCAGACCAGGCATTCATCTTTCTAAGGATTTTGATTTACTTCATTATTGTATTTATAACGAAGAGTCAGTTTATTCATCATCAAGGTTTGGCGCATGCATGTAATATATATAATACCAGACCCAGCCTAGCATGTATCCCGGATGTCACGCGCGGCTCTGTTCACCACCAAAAGCGACCTAGCCGTAACTTACCTTTCTTTTTTCTTTTTTTTTTTCGAGATTTTATCTTTTTCTTCTCTTCTCTCCTTTGATCGAAGCTCAATAATCATCTCATACCTGTGATTTCCAATCGAGAATCCGGGCGACCTCTGATTGATGTAAACAACACTCTTTCAACATCTCTATTATTATACCTCTGTGCCCCGGTTCAATTGCCGGTCCCCGTCGGCAGCACCGAGACACTCCGGTCCGCTGACACCCGAATTGTATATACGGGGGTCAATAATCGATCGATTTGTTGATTTGGAATCATCCCGGCCAGCTAACAATTTTCTTTTAAAAAAAAACAAATAAATAAATAAAAAGAAAAAGGAAAAAAAGAAAAAAAGAAAAAGCCAAGGATGCTCCCGAAGACGTCATTGTCGCGGGCGCTGGTGCTGCGAACAGTGCAACGCGGAGGAGGAAGACATCACGTAATCCACCCACAACAACCACTTCAACCCCTCTTCACCTCCTCCACCACCACTCTTCCCTCCACCCCACTACGCCTATATAACTCGCCCGCTCCCACCGTGGCCTCGTTCCGCCCCTTGTCGTCCTTCCTGCGCACTTCAACCACAACAAAAACAACAACAACCACTTCTATCTCTGCCTCTTCTACGTCTACCTTGCTGAGTACACGGCCCATCCGCAACAACCCCTCGGCAACCCCACTTCTCCAGCAACCGAGCAGCGGCAGCAGCAACAAGCGCTCCTTCACCTCTTCCGCCCGTAGCAGTTTTACACCTACCGCCGGCACCATGGTTGTGCACAATCTGAGAGAGTAAGTTTTAGTCTTTGTGGTTATGGTTGTTGGTTATGGTTGTCTTGTTGATTCCGGGTAATGATGATGATATGATATCCGGCGTCCCGCTGGTTTATTATATCTGTAACCATATACGACGAAACTCACTCTCATCCCATCTCAACCATCTCAACCATCTCCCCCCACCCAAAAAAAGAAAAAAAAAGAAAAAGAAAAAAAGAAAAGAAAAAGAAAACTAACACCCCCCCCAGCCGCGCCTCGTTCGACTCTGCCGTCGCATCAACCACCGCCGCCAGCACCGCCAGCACCGGCGAACCCCCCAAACCCCTAATCGTAGTCGACTGCTTCGCCACCTGGTGCGGGCCCTGCAAAGCCATCGCCCCCAAACTCGTCGAGTTCTCCGACGCATACCCAAACGTCGGTTTCTACAAGGTCGACGTCGACGAGTGCCCGGACATCGCGCAGGAGCTGGGCGTGCGCGCCATGCCGACTTTCATCTTGTTCAAGGACGGGCAGAAGGTGGACGAGGTGCTGGGCGCCGTGCCGCAGGCGATTGAGGCGGCGATTAGTAAGCATCTTTCGTGAGTTGGGTTATTTTTTGCCCGCGGGGATGGCGGGAGGGTTGTAAGGTATATTATATTTTGGTTTCGGTTTGCTTTAACTATTTTTTGCATGCCATTTTTTTATTTTATTTTATTTTTTTTTGTGGGATGAGTGATTGGGACCTGGGGAAATGTGATAATAAAACTAAGACAGAAGAAAATACAACAAAAAGATATGTTCTCAATCTTGACATGTTAAGTCTTATAGATGAAAAGAGTCAGAATGTCTGAAATTAACATCATTTGAATGAATTTGAGAAAGTCATAGCTAGTTCTTATACATAACGTTCAGGGGATTCTCAAAGCATTTGAAGATCTTGCACAGCAATGTGAGGGGGGTGTAGGAGCAGCCGCCTTGAGGGTGTTGCCTAGGTTGATTGCCCCGCCTGCACATGGTCCCACAAGTAACTACATCGGAGCGCCAGTTGCCG
>JAFEJD010004253.1:0-24787 GCA_018296065.1 Blastomyces percursus
GAAAAAAAAAGGAAGAAAAAATATAATAGAGAAATAGAGAATAGAACGAAAGGAGCGACGGCAAAAAGAAATTCCCTTATCATCCTTTTCAATTAATAGGACTTTTCCTCTTCTCAGCACTCGACAGAACAAACATCGGCATCTTCCGTCGTCCATTACCACCTTGCCCCATATTCGGCGCCGAAGCATGGCCAGCCACTACAGCAGCCGTAGTTGGTGTTGTTGACGATGGTGACAATGTATAGGCCGGGACCCTACCACCGAAAGCGGCTCCCACAGCAGTCGTATCATCAGCGCGAATCTCCATCAGCTTCCCACCCACGAGCCCGCCATCGTCACTACTAACAGTCGTAGCAGTGTAAAGACTATCCGTCGACGTGCCACGCTTAGGACCATTAGGAGTCCCAGATCCAGAGCCAGAACCACGATAACTCCACTCCTTCTCCTTCCTTTCCGATCCAATAGCCCCATTAGCAGCTGCACGGATGCTCCCTAAGCTGGGCTTGCTCGAGAGAGTGCCACCACTTCGGTTCCCACCAGTAGAGTCATCACCGTCGGAACCTGAAAAATTAAACTCTACATCGCTGGATGGCGTCACGCTTCCACCGCTGTTGCTGCCAGTATGGAGAGAACCGCGAGACTCACCACGTCTCTCTAAGCCAGCCCGCACGAGATTGTGGACAGCACGTCGACGCTGGCGGGTAACGAAGTTCTTGCTCCCTTCATGTTTGGAGGTTGGCTTTTCGATGAGTTCTTCGAGCGAAGGGGGTCCGCGAGGTTGACGGATGGGATGTTCGCCGGCACGTGCTTGGCCGGGGCCAAAAGTACCTGTGAGAGGAGTGGGCAGTGGAGCGGTTTTGGGTGAAGTTTTGTTTGTATCGCTATTGATTTTTAGAGAGGTAACCAAAGAGGGAGTCTTCTTATGATTACGACGGAAGGCGTTGGCAGACGGTGGGGGGAGAGGAGTGACTTCCTGTGGAGGAGATGGAGCAGTTCTTGGAGGCGAGGGAGAAGGCTTGAAATGAGGTGATTGCCTTGATTCTGGGGGAGGGGAGACTTCAGCACGGAAAGTTGGAGTTTCCGCCACGGAAGATTGGAACTGCTCGTGGTATATCGATGAAGGCTCCTCGTACTGTTGTTGTTGCGACTGCACGCTGTTGTCCATGACAAAGTTTTGTTGCCCAGTCATGGGATTATAGACCGAGAACAAACCAGGATGGCCAGGCACCGGCTGCACAACTGGTTGCATGCCTTGTTGTGCTTGTTGCTGATAATAACCCAATCCCGGGGTTGTTGCTGACATGATCTGCTGCTGAGCGCCCATGGAAAAACCCAGATTCAACCCTTGGAACTGCTGAGCAGCAGCGGTGACAGAGGCAAGCTGTTCCTGTAGACGTTGCTGTTGCGCAGCAAGGAAGAGATTTGTCGAGACCAGTTCTGCATATAGCTTTTCGTCGATCGGTTCTCCATTCTCGTCAATTGGGAGATCAATGGCGGGAGGAGGAAGCACGTGCTCAGGCAAGGAGTACATTTGGTGCCTGCCATTTGACTGAGAACCATAAGAATTGAGATGGTTGGGGAACGATGTTCCTGTGGAGGTCAAAGGTGCCCGTTGGGCATAGGTATTTTGCTGCGAACCGTATCTGGGGTGATCCAAAGGAAAATGGGGCTGCTGATGAGACAGGGGAGCTGTGGCAGGTGCCGGAGAGTGTTTTGGAGCAGTTCTCAGCCCAGCCAGGAGATGGGAGCGGCTCGTGCGTGGTGTGGAAACAGAGGGAGACGACGTAGACTCGTTAATCGATCCAATGTTTGACGGGAGAGGAACACTGAGACGTTTGATATGAGAACCCTTCCCGCGAGATGCGAAACCAGAACCCGGAACGCCAAGGGAACCACCGTTGAAAGCCATGTTGTTGTAAGTCATCTGAGCTAGACCGCCAGCGTCCATACTCAAGGTCGTGGAAGTAAAGGGAAAAAAAGTGGAAATTGCTATTTGCAGGGCGTTTATTCGTAGAAGCAAGGCAGGGTAATTGTATCTAGCGAAAAAAAAAATTCCGAGATAAAAACAGAGAGTTGTACCNNATGAAAGAAACGGTTTTAGAATTGGATTAAATTCACACAACAAAAGTCGTCCTTTTTAAGACAAGCTGGTAAGCTTATGCAGGGATGGGCTGGGTCGGAAGGTCGGATAAATTACGAAATTAAAAAAGTGTTGCTTACGAACACTGCTAGAAAGGCAAGTGACGGGAAATCGAGTGGTTCGACAGAAATAGTGGACGGTCGAGTTTAAATAGGCGTAGATAAATGAAAACACAGTTCTAAAGAGAGGAGGTTAGAGTTAGCATAGATTTCAAAGATGTGAATAAGAGGTAGATAGATATTTGGATCAGGATAAATATACCAGCAAAACCCAAGCTGAGACCCAGAAGCTAAGCCACAGGTGATTAAAAAAGATATACAAGTGAATATAGTTTCATCGGTTAGGCGAGCAGGCCGGTCGGAGAAGTGAGTGAATGTGAAGTACGAAGCCTGGCCAAAAAATAGGATAATAAGAGTAGTAATAACAATAAGCTTGGTGCAAGTGGGGAGCTAATGAATATAATAGGATGTCCAACTGAAAATCGTTGTTGAATGCTATTTTGGGCGTGTGTGCTGGTGTGAAAAATGGTTTCCGACGAAGGAGAGATTTGCACTGCAATCTCAACAAGGAGCGACCAGAGAGCAAACTGAACGCGAGTAATTTTTTTTCCCTAGGACGAATAGAAAACGGCCACCAAAAGACCAAAGAAACTGATCTTTTTTAGCTGTTTGTTTTTTTTATCACCTTTTCTTTTCTTTGAAG
Organism: Blastomyces percursus; assembly: GCA_018296065.1. Taxonomy (NCBI): domain Eukaryota; kingdom Fungi; phylum Ascomycota; class Eurotiomycetes; order Onygenales; family Ajellomycetaceae; genus Blastomyces; species Blastomyces percursus. The sequence continues at coordinate 2,843 of JAFEJD010004253.1, forward strand.
AAACAACGGAGAAAGAGATTTGTAGAGTTAAAAGATCAATGAGCGAGGGACGAGGCAAGGATTAGGTCCCGGAGAGCGAGAAACAACTAAGACGACGACGATAGGCGATAGAATAAGCTGACCGAAAACGCGGCGGATATTCAACGAGTATTATAGGTGGGATTCAACTGGCAGAGCGACGCGATCTAATAGAATCGACGGTAAAGGGAAAAAATGCAACGGCGAGAGGGGAATAAAGCGAGATATATTAAGTCGAGAGAAACAACAAAGACCTACTTCTTCATCCACTGGAATCAAAAATAGCAGAGATTTTTTTTTTTTTTTTTTTTTTTTTGAATCCGACGGATCTTCTTCTTCTTCTTTTCCTTTATCTTTTCAGGAGACTTTTTTTGGGCTTATTGAAGCAGGATGTTGATGCTGAACTGATGCTGATGCTGGTGTTGGCGTTGGTGTTGATGTTCCTGGTAAAAGGAGGCCCAGCGAGGCAGCAGAGAAGGGAGGGAGAGGCTTTTTTCTTTCGGTTGCAAATGAGACAGCGAACCGAAATCAAAGAGAGATGGACGCAGCAGTAGGATTCGATAGAAAGAAGGTAAGCAAAAGCTGGATAGAGACAAGGAAGAAGAGGGAGGGTGACAATAGGAAAAGGCGCGCGAAGAATATGAAGCGACACGGGGTGAGGAGGGAGCGCGGGAGACGGAGACAGAGGCGACGAGGAGGATGGGGGTAATGAAAACGAAGATGAACAACAGAGGAGGAGGAGACGAAGAAGAGAAGACAAAAGGAGAAGAAGAAGAAGAAGAATAAAAAGAAGAAGATATAAAGACGGAGATGAAGACGAGCAGAGGACCAAAAGAGGGGCGGAGAGAAAAGACACAAGAGGAAGAAGGAGAAGAGGAAGGACGAGGACGAGGACGAAGGACGGACGAAAAAGGCAGCAGACGAATACACAATAATACACAATACACAATACACAATACACAATACAGCTGGCATACCGCTGCAAAACGCGTCTCCCGCCGCCTGCCGCTTTGGGACTGGTTTCGTATGTTTTCCTCAGGGTCCAGACCAGGCCAGGAACCTATTCTGCCCGCTAATTGGCTGCCCATCGCTCCTTTCGGCCTAGCGTGGCAAATCAAGTTCGCTGAAACACCGCTAGCGCCGTATTGTATTTCTGTTCCTGTAGTGGCCCTTGTCCCGGTGGCTGACTCAGCAGTCTCGGCACAATCTCTGCGGCCCGTCTGACCTTCAGGTACCTAGGACGTGTGGGATGTACATGTACATGTACCTAGGTACCGCTAGCATGTAGGCAGTTTAACTATAACTACAACGAAGCATAAACAGTGTAAGAAATCCATCTCTTACAGAACAACCAGCAAACACAAGCCCAAATATTTCAAAAACCTCACAAGAAACTCCGCAGAAACGAAGACAAAAAAGAGAAATGGAGAGAGAAAAAAGCAAATGTACCAATCCTGCATGTTCGGCGCTTCGAGTTTTCCCCTTCTACGCCAATCACAGCGCCCGGCAACTCCCCTCCACATCGTCAACACCCTCTTCATCCCTGACAAGCCTTGACAAGCCTTGACACCCTTCACAGCCACCACCAACACACGCCCATTTCCACATCTCTCCCAAGCTCCAGGCGTGCAGGCTTACCACTTAGCCGCATGCACATCACACCTGGGGGAGCGCAGCCGGCGGCCGAACACTCTGACATGATTTGCAGGAGCTTTCTTCCCTCACTCCTCCCCAAGTTCCAACACCCTCTTCAGGGAAGCGTAAATTCCAGGCTGGACACCTGGCACCAATGACGGCGAAGGGGGGGTTTTTCTGCTCCAAACAAACAATCATCCTTCAAAAAAGAAATCATTTGATCCTAGCCGCCAGGCTGCGGGAATGTGTTTCGAACTTTTTTTTTTTTTTTTCAAAATTCNNCTCTGCTGCTTTTTTTTATTTTATTTTTTTTCCTTTTACAAAAGAAAAATATATCTATAACTATAATAATTTTAGTTATTTTAAAAATTTAAGTTTCAGACGTTTGAAACAATCCAGATTGTTTTCTTCAAGAATACTCACTTGTTCATTCTATTGCTGCCCTTCTACCTTGGGTGTACTGTCAATTCATGCCTCAAAAGGCATTGTTTCCCGGCTCTCTCACACACTCACACACAAACCCACGTAGATCGTTATTCCGCCCTCCCCTCCCACAAGGCCCGGAAGCGTGGATGTTATGTATTTGTAATGACGATATGGGTGCTTTCATAAAAGTAGCGTCTTCGGCTTCACCCTTCTATTTGCTGCTTTTCTCTCCCTCCCGTTTCCTTGTTGAAGGGTTTGAAACCACAGGCTGTGAAAAACGGCAGAAATCTTTTGATTTTCAAGGATCCCGGCCCCGTTTTCATATTCGACTATGCAACTTGGGGACGTGGGTAAACGCTCTTGCTTTCCCATACACGGGAGGTGATTGATTGAGAAGAGAAAAAAAAAAAGAAAAAAGGACTTGACGGGATTATGCCGGTTGGGGACTGAGAAAGAAGATGGAGAGGAGGGGGGTATATCTATGCTTGTTATGTAAGTATGGACCAGAGTAAGGGGGTCCAGTGGAAGCTCCCTCTACCTGATTTTTCCGTGTGTCGAACGAGCGCGCGTTATTGCTATTTATATTTCCTTTACAAGAATTTAGAAATGAGGTGATCAAGATATACTTTTAACGTTGCACCATAGTAACTCCCGGGAGATAGCTAATCGCCTTACGTACACCCCCTGCGTGCGTGGAGATGCTTTGATGCTTTTACATCCACAAACGTAAACGCGATTTTTGTATATAATAAGATGAGGAATTGAAAATCGGGGACGATGGAGTCTAAAAAGGAAAACGTTGGCGGCGCCCGGAGTTGTTCATTTGTGGTCAGGAACCACCCCGGAAAGGGTTGATTCAAAAATGGCTTGGGGGGCGGGAAATAGAGCTGTGAAAAGGGGAAAGGAGTAGCAAAATTGAAAACGCTCTAGAAGTTCGAGCACCATGTCCCCGTTTGAGAAAACATAACTCATAACGGCGATGAAGGAAGAGGGGGAGAAAACAGCAAAAGAAAGGATAAAGAGAGGGTTGTATTATATTTAGATAGTTTTCTTCAGACCCATACATAACCCGGGCTACATGTATGGCCCCTAGATTTTATAGTTGTAATGTACTGTACAGAGAAAGGGAAAGGAAACCCACACTATAGACACACATACTCGCATGCTCACATGCACAAAGCATACCCAGTAGCGAATTGGCTGCTGTAAGAGGAAAAATCGCAAACACCTAGTACTAGGGGTGAAGAGAGTAAAGAAAAAGAAAAGGGAAAAGGGAAAAGGAAAAGCGAACGGGTAGATAGACAAAAGACATAGACATAATAACAAGGAACACCCTCCATTTTTGGTCTAGAGAGGGCGGACATGGGTAAAAAAGAACCTGATGGATACACACATTTGACATGGGTTCAATCAAGTGAAGGTGGTGCTCACCAGGCAAATGAGGGTAAATATGGTGGACTAGATATGGAACCACGAGAGAGAGGGCGGGTTAGAGGGCGGAAAGAACGAGACCTAAAACGCTGAAAGGGGGTTTAGATCGCTCAGATAGATAGGAAAGTAGGTAGGTTACAGGGAACGCCCGATATGACCAATGTTAAGAAATACAATGGGAGATTTGGGATATTTGTTGGCAGGCTTCGGGAGGAGGTAGGTTCCCACATTACATTTTCCATGCACGTACTATGCGAATCCGGGGGATCGGGCTTTCGAAAGAAAAGTCGACGTTGAAGTAGTTTCATCACCTCCATTGAAACGAAGTTGCATGTCTAAAGCCAATTAAAAAAGAACAAAAACACCTCCCCTCCGGTCCAACAGATAAGACACTAGCAAGAAAAGCCACTCCCCACTAGCCGGGATCAGTCCGTTCAGACATGGACATGGACAACGGCATTCCCATAGAGTCACGCCGGGTAGCTAGCGTCTGCTGCTGCTGCTGTTGCTTTTTCTCCTGCTGATACTCGAGGTGCTGATGCTCGTCCCCATCCAAAGCACCATCCAGGCCAAGATCGCGATCATCGGGCCTCTTCTCATTCGCACGATCAAATTCTAGCGCATTGGCTAGCTCACTAGACATCGGGTCTAGTTCTTCTTCTGGTAGGCCGGTGGCGAGAGAGACGAGCTTGCGGTGAACGTCAAGTTTGGTGCTCACACCGGCATCTGCTTTTTGCTGAATGAGTTCTTTGATGGCTTTTTGTCGGGCTTGTTGAGCCTCGAAGAGTTCCCTGGTAACCTGATATAAGAGGTTGAGGTCCTCGGGACTCTTATTGTTGCTGTTGCTAGTGGTGTTGTTATTGGAACTCGAGCCCGAGCACGAGCCCACTCCGTCTCCGCTAGAGTTTGTCCGAGCCCGGGACTCCGGATCGACTCTAGCGTTTTGGAGACGTTTGAGGAGATGGAGCCGTTGAACCTGTTCTAGGAGAGATTCGTAGTCTCGCTTTACCTTGTTGAAACGTTCTAGTTTGGCTTCTAGGTCATCGGTTTCGTTCTCCTTTGCGGTTAGAGATGCTGCTTGCTTCCGAATATTTTCCCGATCCGATTCCACATGCTCATACAGCCCCTGTGGGTTTCCAAAGTCTTCCTCGCCCTGGGGTGGCCACGTTATATCACCATAAGCTAAGGCTAGCTTCCTGCTGGCCTCATCCACGATGGATCCTATTTTTGATAAAAGCGATGCAGTAGCCTCGGACCTAGTTGAAGGTCGGTAGACAGCTGTATTATCTGAGGTATTATTCAGTTCAGCGTGGTCCGTGTCTGTAACACTGTGGTGGGTCACTGATGACGGCGCTGGTGGATTGTCTTTATGGCGACGAGAAATTGTTTGAAGTATTGCGTTGGCACTTTCTCCCGCCTTATTGAGAATATCACCGGCTTCGGGACACTGTGACAAAAGCATGGTAGCTAGCCGATAGCAACCATTTTTTGCCGCTGCTAGAGCAGCAGTATCACCATTCGAATCTTGAGAAGATAAGAGCAAGGAAATCTGATGAGGGGGCAGAATATGATTTAGTTTATCCATCAATACTTGACAATAATACCGCGAACTCTTCCACTTGCCCTTACTCCTTGTTGTTGCGGCCAGGTGGTTGAAGACAGTTGCCCCAAACCAGTCTCTGAACGTGATAGTTTCTTGGAGGAGGTCCGCCAAATCTTGCATGGTCCCCTTTTCATAATTGTTGGTGAATAAAACCGCGCGAACTAGTGGAGTCTCGTCATGATTTGACAACGCTTTTACATTCGCGCCACGATTTATCAGGTCACGAACGATATCGATATCGCCCATAGAACATGCCCAGTGAAGAGCAGTATTTCCATGATCATCGATGGGCCGGTCGACTTGGAAATTCGCCGGTGGCTCTGGGGGCAGTATTCTTGTTGTTGCGGGGGCATCGCCCACAGTCATGAAGTAGTCTAACAGCTGGTCACCATAGATGATATGTTGTTGTTCAATGATGCTTAGACTGACTTCATTCAGCCCACGCTTACGTTTCCGCGATTGCGTCGAGTGCTGGGACATCGGGCCCATATCCTCCTCGGCAATCATGGAGGGCGACTCCATGCTTGCTTGTGCGACTGATTCATCGTCACGGAACGACTGGTTAACAGCCGAGAAATGCGGCTCCTGAGAAAATCTTGCTTGAGACATCGGCGGTTGTACAGCTTGCTGCTGTTTCCTTGGGGAGAGTGACGACTCTTCAGACACAAGTTTTCTGTTGGGGGCGGCATTTTTTTGTACCCTTGGTCTTGACGATGCAGCCGTCGTATGTTTTGGAGCTGGTGGAGGACTCCTATCCCCAACTACGAAGTCAAAAATGGGTAGGAGCTTGTCAAGAATGCCGTTCCGCTCGGCTAATTCTCGACCCTCTTGAAGTGGCACCCATGTTCCTGAACATCGTGGTCAGCTCAAAGTTGTAATGATATCATGCGTATAGTGTTCCATAGATAGGCTCTTGTAGAGAGAAAATATACCTTGATATTTTCCATACCCGCCCTGGACTTTCTCATGGACGCCTTTCTGGACCTCCCTCTCGAGGATGCGGGTTCTGGCGGGTTTATCCAGCCCAGCTACCTTGAGAATATGGGTCGCGTTGATCCAGTCATCTGCACGCCGTCGCATAACATTATCATCGCCTACTTTAAACTCATAGACAGGCACCTGTATGAAATAACCAAACATTAGCCACAGGTCTCGCAGAAGGATAGTGGAATCCCGGCATCATAGCAAAACGAAAAATAACACTCACACTGCTGTACGTAGCAGAGTATATCGTATTACCCCACGCACTTGCTGCAGCCATGATGGATGGATGATGGAGGTGATGAGTCAATTGAGCGGGCAAGGCGCAGCGGGTGACGGAAATGTACCAATGGAAGAAGAGCAAGGGCCCCTTAAAAACAAATGTGATGGGATATTATGGCATTTATAGAGCTAGTGGTATGCGCGGGACTAGGCAAGCAAACGCAAAGCAACACGGGCAGCGCATTTCCCCAGGTCGACAGAGGTGATTGCAGACGAGAGCGCGATTTGCGGGACAACTGGGAGACGCGCCGGAGCCTTGTTTCTCGCGTGAAGATGCTTTCTGGGGCCCGGAACAACAGGCGCCGGCGCTCCGACAACACCAGAGCCGCATCACGCAGGAACCACAGGAACAACGAAGAGAGACAGAGAGTACAATTAATTGATCGGCGTGACAACGGTAACGCAGTTCGACATATATACACATACGGAACACCCACGCAGCGGTTTCTGCTGAGAGGCAATCAGGAGCTGCAATCATGGCACTTGCCGAGGCTGTTAAGGATGTCAGGCGTGAGTAAATTCTCTTTCCAATCGTTTAAATTCCTGCCAGTGAACCAAACACCCCAATTGAATGAATGAATGATCCAATTCCTAACCAGATCTTATGGACAAAATAGCTGCGACCAGAGAAGAAATGTCCCAGGCTAGATTGCCTCTCGCCTACCGAGACAGCTGCGCGCATCTCCTAATCCCACTGAACCGATGTCGATACGAAGAGTACTATCTGCCATGGAAGTGCGAGGTACGATCCCGCAATTGCATAATTCACACACAATTATCGCGCGACTCCCCTTCCCCCCTCTCCAATATAGCATATACTAACAGCATCTGGTTGCGCTGGTTAGAACGAGAGACATTCCTACGAAAAGTGCCAGTATGAGGAGTTCAAGCTGCGGGTTGCGAAGATGGATGAGCTGCGGGCTGCCAAGGGTGGTGCTAGGAGTAATTAGACATTAGAAAGCGGGGAAGGATCTGGAGTTGCTGTTTACGTGTTTTCTGTTTGCATTTTCCACTATTCCTGAGCATTATGTTGAGAATTTCTCCATTGGAAAATTGGTTGCTGTATTGTATATATGGTAAAGAGCTTTTGAGATCTGTTCCACGGGGGTACAGCAGTCCGCTTCCGTGCATTGTTCTCTCCATGCCAAAGAACTTTCTTTTACTTGACACCTTTTCCCTTCCAAAGCAAAAGAAGAAGAAAATGACTTATATCGTCGGGCCTTGTAGATTCTCAATGCAGTATCGCAATTCTGTTGTGCCATGCAGACTAACTCCCATCGGCGGCGATTTATGCGTGCGTATACACTTACTTATAGCGACTAACGCGATAGGAATTATACCGCCTCAAACTTGGCCGCCAGCCAGCATGGGTCGTATTAACTGAACATTTATTGGGCTTTTAAGGACAGTCCCAGACTCCGTAGGGTTATTATGAGGTTGATCGGCTCCAGTGACACCCAACCAGCCTCCGATTGTATAAGAAGCATGCTGTCAAGTATGAGTGTTCCCGCTATCCCGCCCGGGTTCACACTTCAGCCCGTATTCCGATGGCTGATTTATAAGCAGGAAGCGGAGACCGGGAAGAGTCTGGAAGGATATGACGCGCAAAGGATTAAGGATTCCAGTGCCTGACGTTGTATTTATCAGCTTTCGAGGGCTACGGTAACTGGCTGTGCATCTATGGTGGGTGATGGCTCCTCGATTAGCCGATCTGTGTAAAATAATATTCCTCTGTCCAAACTATTCGTCATCTCGGAGTGAGTTTGGTATTGTAGGCCTGGAGACATGATATATTTTTGCCCTGGCTCGATATCCACGCTGTACCCGAGAATAACCTGGATATTGGAGTTTCCTTTGACCATGATTGTGCGTGTAGTCGCAGGTCTGCGATTGATTGTGCCCAGGTGCTTTTATATTATTATATTGGTGGATGCATGGATATCAACTTACACATAGGCAGCGTATATTGATTAGCAGCAGAAACTATCCCCAGCAATACAGAGTGTCATACGGCCTAGCACTGTGATTGTTATATATAGCAGATGATTCCATTTTGTGCGAATAATGCGAAATATCCAGCCCAGAAATACCCCTCCATGGAGCTCCGCAGAAATCCCCTCCGCTCCGGGCCTATACATGGTTAGTTTTTATTATTATTATTATTATTATTATTGCTGGCGCGGCAGTTAGAATCCGCTAACAAAGACGAACAACACTAATAAGGAGTTAAAGCTTACTGGCATTCATTCTCGTGCGAGGGCTGCTGCTGATATATAAAAGATCTCGACAAGGGATCGGGCCATCGAAAATAGTTCTTCTTATTTTCCTTTTTACTCCTCATCCATAGAATCCAATTCATCCTTTTTTTTTTTACTTGTTCGTATCCTGCGCCCGTCGGCAAAGCTGCGTCGATATCCAATCTAGATATTTTGCCTCCCCGCCGAAAGAGGAAACTTTTTTATATTCCGTACACCAAAACACCCGCAGCAACGACAATTTTCCCGCACAATTTGTCCTTTCTATTAGCCGTCCTCTAGGCCTATGAGGCCGCTCGTATTCCGGCTATCTGCACTCTTTCACCATCCTGAGGAGCTAAATATATGAACCAGCTTCTGTCGTCATGGGCCTGCTGTAAGAGAAAAAAAAAAATTAAAAAAAAGCCCTTCCCTTCAACTCCAACCCCTCCCCCTCCGCATTTTATTACGAATCAACCAATTCTCACCGCTAAATTGCCTCATACAGAGCGCTTGGCACCCCGCTGGCCTGGCCGGAAGCAAAGAAGAATGCAAAGCAGGTCAGGGAATGGGGAATTGAAGTATGCGCGCGCCTCTCTCCCCCAGTCCAGTTTACAATGTCCCTCATTATGCCGCTAACGCTTATTCCTCTCAGCAACTTCTGGCCATCTGGAGAAAGGCGAAGGGTAAGGAACGAGATGCCCTGCTCTGGGGAGATGAGGTATGACATATATGACTTCCTCCTGAGTGGTTTTCTGATGATGATGATTTTTTGTTTGCGGAGGAAAACAGGTTGAGTACCTTGTCGTAGCCGTGGATGAGAAGGCACAGAAAGTGCGCCTTTCCCTCCGCCAGGCGGATATCTTGGATTCGCTCGCGCACGAGGAAGAGCAGGCAAATGGGAAATTGGTGCAGGGGCTTCTGGATGGAGTGTATGTGGTTACAATTATTACCGTGCTCCGTTTGCGCTATTCCTACGTTGTCATTGATGCATATGCGGGGATGATTTGCACTCATTGCATTGCGCTAATATCGCCCATTTTGTTTGTTGATACAGAAAGGAGCCGCTTCCCAAGTTCCACCCGGAGTTTGGACGGTTTATGTTGGAGGCGACCCCAGGTCAGCCATGGGGAATTGGGTTCGAAGATCTCTTGAAGGTGGAGTCGAACATGAAGTGGAGGTGCGTTTCCTCTCTGAGCAAAATTCCCGCCAAAGGACTCGAGCTTCAGCGCTGTGTAAAACCCGCTAACATGTGCACATGGTGAATAGGAGAGTTATTGCGAAAAAACATATGGCACCGAATGAATATCCCATTACCCTCACCACATTCCCACGGCTAGGCACCAAGGACGACTTCACATACCCATGCTACCCCCTCTCCGGCGGTGCGCTCCGCTCCCAATTCGTCCCCGACGAAATCGCAAACCCCCATATTCGCTTTCCCACACTAGCAGCAAATATCCGGTCCCGGAGAGGACGAAAAGTGCAGCTGAATGTCCCAGTGTTTCGAGATACGAATACTCCATGGCCATTCAATGACCCTACTGTCAACTACGATCTCCATACCTGGCCAGAGGACGATGATGTCCGTAAAGGAGCTGTGAAGCAGAACCATGTGTATATGGACGCCATGGCGTTTGGTATGGGAAGCTGTTGCTTGCAGATCACTTTCCAGTGCAAGAATATTAAAGAGGGGCGGAGGCTTTACGACCAATTAAGCCCACTAGGCCCGATAATGCTGGCTTTGACCGCTGCTACACCGATTTACAAAGGATTCTTAGTTGACACTGACGTGCGGTGGAATCAGATCAGCAACGCGGTTGATTGCCGCACTCCTGAAGAGTTGGGAGAAAAGGTACGTTTGACATTTCCAATCCGATTCAGGCGCAAATGCCTTTAACCCTCCCCCAGTAAGTTATGGTTCTAGCTCTAACTGGGGGGAAAATGGGATTAGCCGTTGAAAAATGACCGCTGGCGCATCCCAAAGTCAAGATATGCCTCCAACTCCACATACATATCCCAGGATCCGCGGCTGCGACCCGAATACATGGACCCAGACCTCGTCATCGACGAAGACATCAGGAAACGACTCCTGGATGGCGGCATGGATGACCTGCTGGCCACCCATTTCGCCCACCTCTTCATCCGCGACCCCATCGTAATCTTCGCCGAGGACCTCCAAGAACTCGACCTCAACCAAACCAACCACTTCGAGAACCTACAGTCGACAAACTGGCAACACATCCGCTTCAAGCCACCCCCGGCCGAAAACGACATCGGCTGGCGCGTTGAGTTCCGCCCCATGGAGATCCAAATGACCGATTTCGAAAACGCCGCCTTTAGCGTATTCATGGTCCTCATCACCCGGGCCATTCTCAGCTTCGATCTGAACCTTTACATCCCCATCCCGCGCACGACAGAGAACATGGAAACCGCGCACGCTCGCGATGCCGTCCTCGAGCAGAAATTCTACTTCCGCAAGGACCCATTCCCGCACCGTATCCCGCGCCCACAGCAGCAGACTACCCACAGCAGCCAAGCAAATACCAGCGGAAATGTTTCAGAATCCAGCTCCCGCTGCTCCTCCGGCTTCTCAACTCCGAACCTACGCCCCGTCGAATCCGAGTACGAGCTCATGACCATTGCAGATATCATCAACGGGACGCAGGACGGGTTTCCGGGCCTAATACCGCTCGTCGAGTCGTATCTCAACGGCGTCAATGTCGATGTGGAGACACGGTGTCAGCTGGCGACGTATCTGGAGCTTATTCGCCGGCGTGCAGATGGCAGCCTGTGGACGAATGCGAAATGGATCCGTGAGTTTGTGGCTAAGCACCCAAAGTATAAGCATGATAGTGTGGTTTCGGAGAAGGTCTGCTTTGATCTTGTTAATGCTGTTGAGGAGGTGACGGAGAAGGAGGGGAAGGGTGGGAGTGTTGGATGGGAGATGTTGAGTGGGACTAAGGAGTGATTTTTGCTTTCCCACTTTTGGCCACTTAACTTACTTCTCTTTCGCCCTTTTGTCCATTTCTTCTCTCCCCTTTGCTTTTTCCCCTCCCATATATTGTTATTTATATAACGCTGCTTATGTCCTGACTCTGTCTACGTTTTTGATTTTCTTCGTACCTTTTGCTCTAGATTTTTGTCGTCATGTCATTTCTAATGATATAATTGTCTATTACATTCAAGGGGTGGTAGGTAAACTGCTTTTGTCCAGGAATATTTAAACTCAGCCCTAATTGTGGAATCTATCACCGAAGATTATTTTGCATTCTCTTAACATTGTTAATTTTGCATTTCCTCAATACGATGTGATTTATCATTCATTTCTGGCAGGGAAACCATAATTATGAATCAATTCACAGATAAATTGGTATTTCGCCATCCCCCTCCATTCCTTTCTTTCATGCCCTCGCCTTATTCCCACTCATCTGTACGCTTTAGATCTCATTACGGAAGATACATAATGTTAGTGCCAATATCAATCTTGTGTGGCTTGAGGAATACGAAACTTATATAGAGTACATCTGACTACCTCATTGCAACGCGATAGCTCTACTGAGTGTATAGTTTAGTGTATTTAACCCTTTTTGTTTCACTGCCACCAGACCAGACCAGTTTTCCTTTTCCTTTTCTTTTTCGCCTTCTTTTCTTTATTGTTAAGTTCCGGGACTGAAACGCATGCATTTACAGTGCGTCCTCTTTCAAATTCCCGCAACTACTGAATTGGTCAAACTGGCAAACCGCTAGCTTGGAGGGTGATCAAAGCACGACGCTACTAATAGGCACAGCGAGCTCAGTTTTATGAGCCTGCCTCCATGATCATACCTAGAAGCAGACAGGCGGAAATTGTTCGGTGGGCAACTGAAATACGGGCAATGAGACTCTCTATCCCTAAGGTACTGTTAAGGTACCGTGCATCAGAATCTCTTGAGTATAGTTAGCCCCAGCCCATCCTTCTATGCGCTGCTAATTGCGCAATTGGTTTAACCAATAAAACTGATTTATGAGCACATCATCATACAGTTCACGAAATCCTCCCGCAAATTTGAATACAAGTATGATCCAATAAGAGTATCATTAGCTACCTGCCACTGCCAGCGAAGTACATACATCAATCCAAGGCAGAAAAAAAAAAAAAAACCCCTCAATCATATCAGTTAACTTTATCAACCAAAAAATTGAACCCAAGGAAATTCTCCCTCAGTTTTCCCCCTGGATCAATCACCCTAGTAGCTAAGATGCGGGTCATCCAATCTTTGTATGCCGTGAAAGCTTCTCGAGATCTCCGGGGTTCTGCCGACTCTCCTCTCCCCCGTTCAAGGGATACATTCCCCATGGTTGAGCTTGAGAAGGAACAAAGATGCCACTGGTACCGTTTCTGACAGTACATACTCTCAATGCGACGCGAAACAGAGCATTTCCAAGCGTTCACTGTTTTCAAAGGGAAGGCAAACTTAACTTCAGCCAAACTACCTGTGATAGATGCTGTTAATTTTGTAGGATATTAAACTATGTGATAACATCCGAGACGTTGAGCGCTAGCCGTGACTTCCGCGCCCGGGCATTTTGCCCATTATCAAATTACCAGACAAGCCAGCTCTCTCTCAATTAATGGCCCTTGCTCGACGTTCAACACATTATTACCCCCTATGCACATATATGAATGTAGGCAGTAATGATTATCAGTGAGCGAGGAACAGAGTGTCCAGTTCGAAAGAACCATTCATATTCAAACCATTCCCTCAAAACAGACCATTAAACAGGCTCAAAAGCTCATCGGACCCCCGGTCTGCACTGCTTCCAATCTCCTTGATCCTTTCAACAGCCCAACCCATGGCCTTGTCCCCGACGAGTTCCCAGGTATCTTTCTCGTCCAAACACTTCTTGTTCAAATACGCTAGGACAATAAGCGTCGCAACAATAGATCTCTGCTTCGTATCCTTGCCGTCGACTCCAGATTGTTTTCCCAACACGGCCGCCCAATCCAGTTTCTTTTCGACTTCTGATGCGTTGAGTTCCATGATCGCAAATACATTTTCTTCCCACATCCATGATCCCTCGAAGGATTGATGCGATATCAGGGCGTGTACCTTATCCTGCACGGACTCTGACTCTTTAGGTTCGGTCTCTGACTTAAAGAACTTTGCCAGCTTTCGTTTCGCCGATGGTACCACGCTGATTCCATGACTGGTGAAAACGTTTGCTGACTTGGCTGACCTGGCTGACTTGGCCAAATGGTCACTTTTACTCACTATGCCATCGAGTCGCTCGCCACGTTCGATTACTAAGTAGAAGAAACATCTCGTAAGCCCCTATTAACAAACGTAGGCGGACAACACACGTATCTATACACAAACTGGGAATGCAAAAGGTGGAAACTATCACGGTGAGAACTTACGCGTATTGATACCGGATGTGGCTGACACGGCTCCTGCGCCTAAAGTAGATACAGGTCGATTAGTACTAGAATACGGCAAAATTAAGGGCTAAAGGGTTGAGATGTAGTGATGAAGAGAAATATGTCAAACTAAGAGAGAGTGTGGGGCTTTGATCGACGACTGGAAGGAGAGGGATAAATGTCGCACCGAAAGGTGAGCTGGTTGCTTGCCATGGAGGCGAGGGAGCTGATCCAAATACACGCGCAGGGGCCGATTGAGGAGGGGAAGCAAAAAGTGATTGTATATGGGAAGAGCTAGATGAAGACAAAGGGGACCCGAAACCAGCAGAAGTCAAGGGTCCGCCAAAAGCTGGACCCGGCGTGTTGTTTGTTGGAACTGAGCCAAATGGAGAGTGAGTGAGAGGTTGAGATGGTGCAGCAACGGGTGATTGGGTGAAGGCAGAGCTAGATGTTGAGAAGGTGGATCCAAAACCTCCAAAAGCTGAAGGTCCGCCAAAGGTTGAACCCGGTGGGTTATATGCTGGAGCCGAGCCAAAAAGTGCTGGGGCATTTGAAGCTGATGGATCTGGAGAAGGCGAAGCAAATAAGCATGTCGCGTTAGGGGGAGGCGGAGGAGCAGCAGAATGTGACGCAAGGGGTGAATAATTAGAAAATTGACCTTGTGGACTGGGCAAAGCCTTACTAGACATACACATAGTGGAATAACGGGGCATAGTAAAAAGCTCCCCCTCTTTGTACTCCTCCTGGTCATAATCCATGAAAAGGCACGTATCGCCGTCAGACTCCTCTTCCTCTTCATCTTTTGTATGATCCCCGTCACCAGCAGTTTCAGAAATACGATGATTGCGAATTCCTGGCAGTTCTGCTTCTGCCTTCTTATCTGCCTTGTTCATATTCGTGGTTGACTCCACAGCGACAAGAGAGCAATATTTCCCAGCCACTTGAAACTGAATCCCGAGTCGAACAGCTTCGCGCTTCACAATATCCTCCTTCTTGCTTTCATGCTTGTCAACAATTAGCTGCCCCTTCTCATTCTTCGCATGGTATATCCAACCTCGACCTTCTTCCAGCTCAAGTGTTACTTTCCGCGCAGCTAGTTGATGAAGCTTTGTGCCTTGGCCCATATCCTCTAGGGGAATTTTCAAAATCAAGGGGCCGTGTTTCGAAGTGGCCCTGAGAACGAGCGACTTGAGGGGTGCACTAGGAGCGTCCGGTGATAGAAGGAAATAAACAGTAGTCCTATTAAATGGGTAGAGGGTAGGTATTTTATAAGGCGCCTGGAGAACCTTGGGAGGCTGTAGTTTAGGGAGATTAGCGTCCGGAGGGACAGTGATGGATTTGATGTCAGGCTCCTGATAGGAAGGGTCGAACAGCCAGATCGGTTCCTTCGATTGTGGTGTTTCTTTCTGTGAGTCCACCTCCATGGGTTCAGCTGAACGCTCTGCTGGATGACGAAAGTCCTCTCCGGTGGGAATTTCGTTTGGTTTCTCGATGATCTCGAAGTCCTCTGCCTCATCATTCTCATAAACAATTTCAGCAGTATAATCCTTAATGTGAGGCGTCAAGGCTCCCTTCAGCATGCGGACAACCTTTTTGTCCAGCTGTTCGTTATCGCCAACGAACTGTGCGAACCCATCGCCAGCTCTTGCAATGCCCTCGATAAGGGATTGGGATGCGCCAGTGCCGATACCCAAGCTGAAAAGTCGAACGGGCTGCTCAGACACCACTTCGTTGAGGTAGGAAAAGAGCGTGTTCTGGTCCCAAATCTCACCGTCCGAGAGTAACAGAACATCCAAATCCAGATCCTTGAGACGGTTTTCCACCGTGGCCTTCACAGGCTTGAGCATCTCTGTCCCTCCGAAGTCCGCAGCTATCGAATCCACATACTTAAGGGCCGCCTTTAGGGAGGAAGCATCGTATGTTTTACTTTTGTTCCACATGAAGGAATGGCGCGAGCCAAAAGAGCAAATATTAAACTTGACACCGACCGGAAGCGATTTGAGGAAAACTCTCAAGGCTGATTGAAGGGTCTGTATCTTTCCTGTCATACTCCCACTCCGATCAATTATGAAAACGATTTCCGGGCTATTGTTCGGGATGTTGAACTTGGGAACGAGCGTAGCCATCACAGCTCGCTGGTTGGGAATAGTCGGGTGTTTCTCCACAAATGCGCTTGGTACATCCTGATCTTTTGCGTTGACGATCAAGACAAAGTCCGTATCGAAAAATGCGTTTCCTTGTTGCATAGTGTGTGCAGCAGAGGCGAGATTTGGTTCAAACACGTCTTGGGCAGCAACCGACGTCCGGCCCAGTGTGATTGCGACGGGGTGAGTTGGAGAATGTAGGCCGCGGATGGTGGATCCTTTGTCCACTGAAACGTCTGCTGTGATATTGATGGCACCCTTCTGTACAAGGCTGGCAAGGGATTGGCTCAATTCACCCATGTCTATAGAAGAATTTGCATAGCGAGGATAGATGATGGCCGGAATACTGAAACGCACACCATCCGCCTGAGCGTCATGTTGCAGCTCTCCCAAGTAAGTAATCTGCACGACTGCTTTGGAACCCACGGGGACTTTGCCGATGCTAGTGGTGAAAGTGTCAGATGCCAGGACGGACTGCTCCAACAAGGCTGCGGCCCTGCCTTTTTTGAGAGCCTCCTGGTATTCGAGCTTAGCCTTCTCCCGTTCCTTCACGAGCCCATGGATGACTCGACGGTCAATTTCACACTTAAAACCCACAACGCTGACGCCATCGTGCAGAGGGAAAGTGTACTTGACATCTCCTAAGTCTCCTGATGTGGGATTAATGAAAGTCTGGGTCAAGATTGTCCTGGAAGACGCCGACAGTATGGTGGAATGTGCTTTGAGGTCGACTTGGGGGATGTACTGGCGCGTTCCGGATGCCGAATACCAGCACCCGCATTTTGGCAGTAGGTGATTTGGGCGACGGGGCATAGTTGCTGATTTTTGATTGGCTTTAGAAACTAGAGGGTACGATCACTTCATGTATGTATCGTAGAAGTACGAACGGCAACAATAAGATAGCTTCTCATATGTAGTTGTCAAAACGAGGGGTAGTTCCGTCACTGGCGCAGTACAATAAAATGCCACGTCACAATGTCAGCATGAATGGCAGAAAGGTGAAAAGTTTTCGACAAGAAACGGCGGGATCAAGGCATCCTTTATATACCTGTTCCAGCCTTTTTAGTCCTGGGGCTGTTGTGTCTTTCTGCCCAAGCGTGAAACACCAGTCTAGCGGGCGTCAAACTTCGACCTGCACAGCCAGCACGGCTAGGATGAGGCTGACTTCGCAGCAACACGAGCCCAAAGGCATTGGGCGAATTGGGCGACAAGTCTCAATGCAGTCATGGGTGGCGCCACACCAGCTCTCCCAGACTGTTTTTTCGAGCGGGGAGGTGGAACAAATTTGGGCAGAGACCCTGCTTCGAGGTGCCGTGGCGGGTGTAATCTATCATGTTGCCTGATGTTGTGACTCGTGTTGCCTATCTCCCCACATTCTTCTTTTCCCCCTCCTCTGCCTGATGTCTTCATCTCTCCCCCTTTCTCCGTCCTCCGTCTCTTTGCGGGCAGTTACATGTCCATCGTTCAGGCCAATCCTTCGACTACCAGCCAATTCGTACGCACTGGCTCTTGATGTCACTTGGAATATTGCGGGGTGTGAGCTCCCAAGGCCGCTTTGACGCCATGCCTGATTTGGCTGGAACGTTTCTATGATTACATCATCGGTATCCTCGACGAACGAAAAAAAAAACCTCTCAAACCCACGGAAAACCTCACTTGCGCTTCAAGGGCTTCATCCAGCCATGTGCCTAATTGCGCAGCAGGATTTGAGCCAGGCAGCGCGGGAATAGAAAAAAGGAGAAGAACAATAAAAATTTACAAAGAAACCAAGAATATTAATGTAGGCTGTTGAATTTTTCTTGTTACCGCATTCGACTAGAATCTGCCAATAGCATAGAACCGCAATTGTACCCCTTATGACAAAGTAAATAATAATTTATCCGATGGAACAAACAGTGGCCTTCAAAATGAGAAAGAAATACCAAAGCAACGTCTGCTGCCTCGCAGCTGGAAGATCCGGAACCCCTCCAAGTAAAAGTAAAAGCAATAACTGACGTGTCACAATCCAGGCAACAGACCGGCCCAAGAAGAGTAGAGAAGGAAATAATAAGAAATATTCGAGGAGGAAGAAAAATACGCAGAGGTAAACAGGCACACAGGCTGTAGGTGAATTCACAATTTGGCTTCACCGATGCAGAAAGTAGGAATGGATATTGCTAAAACAGAGCAAGAACGCAGAAGTTAAGAAAATAACGCCAATCAGGTCTATCCCTATGGATATATATCAGAAGCTTTTAGTAAATAATAAATAATAATAATAATAAGAAATCCCAAAACCTAACTCCAGCTTTCGGTACTAAGAGTACACATTATTAGGTAGGCGAATATATGTGTATATCAGCATCTAAGAACGAGTTGATGATCGAGAATCCACACTGTTTTTAGGTCTGAGATTTGGACCCAGCGAGGAGGGTTTATTATTGCCGGCCTTCCGAGTCAGTTTTGCATAATGTAGGCCACAGGCGTTGCAGAGAGTGCGAGCGCCGTCTGGCCCGCGTCTCCACTCAGGAGTTTCTGCTCGATTACAGCTATGGCATCGGCCAGGGGGGGCAGCTTTCTGTAAATTGGGAATCGTTAGTGTTAGCATTGGCCAAGATGGCTGGGAGTGAATGGCTCAGTGTTCAAGATAAGGAAAGTGGTAAGTGTACATACTCCTCGCCGCTTCTTCGTATCACCACCGGCAAATCCACCCCCTCCTTTAAAATCTTCCCGATACATAGGCGGTTGCCCTTCATTACGGACGCCGTTAGTTTTGTAAATTTGTCTCTGCGCTCGTTGCTCTGCCTGCTGCTCCGCTAGAGCCTGTTCAACAGCCAGACTCCGAATTCTAGCCAGAGCATCAGATGTTCGGCGGAGCGTCTGTGCCAGATCATCGATCTCCGTCAATTGCGGTATCAATCCCACAACAGGCCCCGCCCGATTACTCTGGTGAGCTTTGGCACCAAAGTGGTTTGCGAACTCAGCTACTCTGCTACAGCCTTCGACAATCTGCCCAGGAGTTAACAAACAGGTGTAATAGACCAAAATATAGCTAGATACATACCTCATGATAGGACGACTCAACATCATATCCGTCCAGTTGCCGTTTAACAGACTCGCTGTGAGGTGCGGTAGTGCCATTAGTAACCCGTACCCCTTGTTGCATATTTTCGATGCGGGCTGGATCGATACCGTTTTGGTTCCAAGGGGGAACAAAACCCGGCCGTGCTTCACAGGGCACAGCATGGTATTGTAGAGAAGGTGGGCCGTTGGGAGCGTGGGCGCCAAATGGTGCTGGCTGAGAGTATGGAGGATAGTTATTAGGAGAAGACATCGACCCCGCAGAAGATGATCCAGTGAACTCGTAGCCAGAACTTTGAGAGTTCGTCAGGGAGGGTGTCCCTGTTTTCGAGCTTTGAGTTGGTGACTTCCCCGAGCTTAAGGATGGGATTGATGGATTGCGGGAATGCCGTGAGTGGGTTGAGGCAAAACTCGATCGCTGCCCTTCAGGATGAGGAGGTCCGTTCTGGACGGTCGAATGTGCACTGAATGGGTTATCCCTTAGGAATAGTGTTGAGGTTGAAAATGGATTGGGAGGGCCACTAGGCCCCTCTGCACCTGGGCGAGGGACGATATTTGATGGCATGGCAGCTGATACAGGGGGTTGTCCTGGCTTAGAGGAAGAGGAAGCCGAGTGAGGATAGGGCAGAGTGTCGCTACCTAATGCTTCGTGTATTGAAGGGAGAGATTGTCGTTGAAGGGTATGATGAGCCTGGCTGGGCGGTTTCTGGTCTTTATCTTCGTCCCCGGAACGTCTCGTATCGGTAGGAGAGACCTGCGCCGATCCAGCTGGAGTTGATCTGGAGGTGGTAGATGACAAATAATTATAAGAGTGGTGACCGGGATGACTAACAGTTGTCGGATTGACTTGCGGTGCAGTTGAAACAGACAGTCCCGCCACGCCTGCCGGGAATTGAGCACTGCTCCGTTGACGGTCACCGCTGGCTGTTTCTAAATCCAGCTGGCCGATAGACGGCAACGACTCTCTATGTGCATCGCCCCGGTGATGTAGACTGTTGCCATGCTCCTTGACACTGTCCCCTTCCCGTCTTGGTGAGTGGAATGGCGCTGTTGCTGAACCTGAAACTCCATAGACGGGCCAATGCCTGCCGGCCTCCACTGTGACCATTTTGCGGGTAACGCTTTGATACGGACTTCTGCGACCTCCTGAGTGGAATCACACCAGTACAACCATCCGCGGATTCTATGTCCCCCCCCAAAAAACCTGCCAAAGTATGCTCTTCAGGACTTCACCTTAATATCCGGAGATTGCCTAAAGTGTTGCCGCGAGTCGTTGACGAACAATTTCCCTGCTTTCGCAATGACCTCAAAACGGGCCGGGCAGAGCCGCTTAGCAGCTGAGCTCCAACGTCACACAATGCTCAAGCCCTCCTCTAGGCGTAGGTGTAGATATCTCGGATCAAACAAAAAGAGTATCAGGCTATCTCTTCAAAACAAAAGGATAGATAGAGTAAGGAAGCAAACACCCTTCCAGAGTGTATCTTGCAGGACTTTGTCCTCCTTCCCTGCAGGAAGATTTTGGAGCTGATCAAGATGAAAGGACGGCAAGGTACTAAAGCAATCACGAGCACTTTGAAAATGGGCGGCTGTAGGGCCGGACGCAGTGTCCAAGGCAAACTAAGTTTGTTCGTTGATATTGGCAAAGGTGGGAGGTAAAAGGCACAAGATTATGTAGAAAGCAAACAATCCAAGCTGGAGAGGAAGGACGGAAATTATTCCTAATCAGTTCCAGCCAATTCCGCCTTGTCCCAAATCACCTCCCGTTTATCCAGGAAACCAGGCCCGAAGCAACCAAAGCAACATATACCAGGGTTTCGCCTGTGGAAAGTCTACTGCGTATCATGTAGAACGAAGGTCAGGGCGGGAAACGGTGGACTATGGGCCTAGATGAACTGGGGGAGGCGACGAACCAAATACGGAAGCTCGAGCTTGACAACGGGGGGTAGGATGGCACTTTTGATGATGATCAAAGTCCTGAAAAGTCGACGAGCCGTATGAGAAGTAAACAAGGGAACGAGGTTGACGAGCGAGAGAAAAGAAAGCAGAAAACGGGGGCGGCGGTTGGACTAAAAAGAGAGATGAACAGCTTCGAACCACGCTGCCCCGTGTGGTGTGTGTAAGCGGGAAGTGCAGTTATGCCAGCCAGGTGCTGCTGCTGCGGGTTGGTGCTTGCTGGTATTGCCTGTAATTGAACCGCCGCATGTATGTACCTGTACTGTACCGTACCAGGATGGAGCATGTCCACGTAATAATAGAAACGCATGCCCCAGAAGAAGATGATGATGCTTGTATTTTACAAGTGCATCGATATCTGGCCTACGGTTTCGGCGTATTTCCTGAACAAGAGCTTTCTTCTCCCCGTCCCCAGCTCATTATAATAATAATAATAATAATAATAATAATAATAATAATAATACCAGTAATAACACTCATAATAATAACAATAGGGCCAATTATGTGTGCTGAATAATAAGGGCGGGGCTCGAATTTTCAGTTTCACAGGCAGGATTTACATTAACTATAATGATGATTATTCATCTTGACGGCACTCAACGGGCTGCTCTGGCGGCTTCCTCGATGTGCCAGCGTGTGCTGATTTCACAACAGGATCTCCGCTTCATAGTGCAACACACCACTTCAGTCTTGGGAAAACAATAACAGGCTTATTATTATCTTGGATATGGTAGTAGGAGTAACAAATTGAAGTTGCCGCTCGGAGGAGCCTGATAA
>JAFEJD010004254.1:0-13374 GCA_018296065.1 Blastomyces percursus
TTGATAGCTGACCTTATATTCACGCGACAGAGGTTTGATTTTTTGAGTTGTATCGCGTTTATAGGCGTCTACTGCCTTTAGGATGCGATCTTCGGTGGTTTGACAAAATTTAGGCATATTGTGGTTGAGATATTAATATTTGAATAAGAATAGTATGGAAATATCATGAAATAGTTGAGGAAATATCATTGCGATGAAAATATCGTTTCGGTGGGACCCACCCAAAGGGGAAACTCGCGGGTGAGGTCTTGGCCACAATTAGTTATGTAGTTAAGTGACCCGACCCTGCAAACAATAGCAAACATGTTTCCTCCTTCCTCCTTCCGTCATCGTCATCGTTTCATTCAACAATAATAGTAAACATCAACCACTGCAACCAGGCNNGTTTTAGCCCCGATGAATAGCCCATAGCATCGGACGGATGCGTAGCTATAACATCACGCTTTTACCATCCGTGACGTGACCCCAAAATCCGAAACGCGGAGACTGATAGTTACAGCCAAACAATGTCCTTCTCCCAACCCATCCCCCTAGGCTACGAAACCCCGCCGTTTCCTTCCCTTTACGTCACCTCAGGCTTCTACCACGACGGAGCCCAATATCTCTATTTCACAAGCGACATATGGCGCTTTACACTCTTCTGGACGCTGCTCTTCTATATCAGTGTACATCTCTCAGCCGCTTTGTGTGCCGTCGTGATGCAATGGCGCAGCTGGAAGATTGTCTGGGCGGTGCTGTTGATATACATACTCATTGCGGGTTTGGAAGGGTTGTTGGCGGGCAGTGTTACGGGACTTATGTGAGTTGTTTGATGTCCTCTACCTCATGCCTGCTTTAGCTTTTTGGTGTTGCGGGTTCAATTTCGTAACTATATATGGATGTGAAAAGGATACTGGTAGCTCTGTCTGACGTGAGCTGGCAAATAACAGTCTCGGAGCCGTCTATGAAGCGGGCAATTATAAGATGTCAACTTGGATTCCGTTTTCGTGGGCGGCCCTTAATACGCTTGTCTTGGTCCTGTCCAGCTTTTCTATCCAGGGTGGACTATAACGCGCCCACCTCACGTTCTGACATGCTTTTTGTTTTACGAAATATAGCCTGAGAGCTAACAATTTGCCTTTACGGCAACCACTTTTTTTTTTTTTTTTTGAAAAGTCGTGCTCAGGATCATATGCCTAGCTAAAGTATAGGGGGTAGTCCAGTCTGCGAAAGGGGAAGAAACTATATGCAAACGATTTGATCCAACGCCATACCCGCATTATTCTCCACCGGAAGTCGCTCGACATCTAGCATAAACCGATACCACAAAATAAGAAATAAAACAGATATCGCGTGTAGGTAAATGTTCCCTTCCACCTCGCCCAAAAAGTTTCGAAAACAAATCGCAACCCCCGTTCTATATTACAGGTTCCTTTTAGCATATGTCAAAAGATGGTATGTTTTCCTTTTATCTAATATTTCGCCAGTTCCCCCGTCGTTGCTCTTCCATCAAGCTGTCTTGCTGGCTTGGCAACGGCCCGCGTTTCCTTACCCCGTTCGTGAAATCCTCATTTGAAGTACCGGTTGGGCCCTGGCCCTGAAGACCTGGTATTCCTGAGGGCGTGAAACCTCCGCTGCCGTGCGAGGGGAAGTTTTGGTTCTGCTGGAATGTGTTGTGTTGGTGTTGTTGTTGCTGATGCTGTTGTTGCTGCGAAAATAATTGGTTTTGTAAAGATGATAGATCCATGTGTGGTGGGAGGCCACCCCCCTGCATACCAGGCATGGGAAATGGGGCCGGACGTAAGTTTAGTGGTATAGAATCAAGTTGGGGTGGAGGAAACGAGCCGGAGGAAATTATTGCCGTCAGACGGCTCGGGTCGACTTGCGGCATGGATGACGCCGTGCCCGATGGAGGTGGCGGTGGTGGCTGCACAGCTCCAATTCCCGGGATCAGTCCTGGAAGTACAACATCGCCAACGCCGGGAGTTCCCTGGATACCCGGAAGGAGTGAAGCCTCCGGTTTCCTTTGGTCAACAAGTCCCTCCGCCTCATCTTGGAGTTCCTGCTCCTCTTCCTCCCTCATCTGTCGACGACCAAAGCCACGGCTCCACGTTCCCTGAGATTCCGCTGCTTCCTCGCCAATGTGGAATCTGTCCTTGAGATAAGTGGTTTCACCAGGCCGAGCACGGGACCAAAATCGAGTGAAATTATCTTTGGAACCGGACGCGAGAATATGTCCGAGGGGATGCCAGTCGAGAGTCCATATGGTAGATGAGTGGGCATAGGGGATACGATGGGCGGGGAATATGACTTGGGCGGGAGTGTTAGTAGGATCAGCGCTATCATATGGCGCGACAGTGGGGACCTGTCCAGGTGGTAGATTCTGCTCGTCTAATAAATAATGATGAATGGATCCATCCTCGCTTCCCGTAGATATAAGCGAGCTATGAATCGGGTGCCATGTCATGGAAGAGATGGGCTTCTCATGTCCTCGTAAAATACATATGTCTCGCATCATCCGTAGATCGAAGACGCGGGCACTTTGGTCCCGGGACGATGTCGCCAGTAAGTTTGTGTTCACGCGCGAGAATCTAGTGCAGGTAACTGTATTTTTATGGCTGTGGAGCGTAGTCAGACAGCGGCCGGTGCGGGGGTCCCAAAACTTGACCTGGTGGTCTTTGGATCCGGAGACCAGCAGGCCCTTTGACGGGTGCCAGTCGCACGATTTTGCATCCCAGCCGTGGCCCGTCAGAACCATCTCGCACATGCGGGCGGTGAAATCGAAGATCTTCAGCGTCGTGTCGTCGGAGGCGGAGACGAATTTCGTATCGCTGGGACACCAGGACAGATCCCTGACCGCGTCGTGGTGGGCGTCGTCGACCGTTTCGACATTGTTGAAGTTGGGTCGCCAGTACTTGATGTCGCCCTTCTGGCCGCCGGATATCAGCCAGTCGTGGCTATGCGACCATGCGGCGGACGTTACGCCAGCTTGGTATTGATCATAATGGGCCTATAATTTGTTTTTCACGTTTTTTTTATTTTTCGCAAACTGGTCAGCGTCCACGAAACAACCTACAGGGTGCCAGGGTAGGTAGGGCTAACGGGGATAGAATATGAGTATATTTACTAACATCCATAACCGTTTCAAAATTGAATGCTGTGCCATTCCATAACATAAACTCGCCAGTGTGGCCTCCTGTCAACAAGCGTCGGCCCTCTGGCGTCCATTTTACGACCGTGATTGGTTTCTTCGATTTGCCGATGGATTGGTGTAAATGACGAACGGGGATGGTGTCAGCGGGCGAATCGATCCGGGCTAAGGGAGGGAGCATCTAAATAATCATCGAGAAAGTTGATAATATCCTCAGTATATATATATATATATATATATAATAAAAAAAAGAAGTATACAATGTGTCCTAGGAGGGCCTACTACATACGTCCACAGTGTAGCTAGCGCTTGGTCTTTCCCGCTCAAGCCTGTGTGATCCTTTGTATCGAGGTTGGCGCACACGCATCCACTGCACCATTGATGAGCCATAGTCGGTCACAGGTCCTATTATATTCATCGCACTCTTAGTATGACTGAGACGGTATTATATATAGCTTTTTTTGTTGGATGAGGAGGGCTAATGTGATATACTTACTGGGCCTCCGAGGGCCTCCCACCCCCCCCTCGTAGGACCTCAGCGGGCGTGTGAATCCCCCTTCCGCCGCATCGTGGTCGTAAGAGCTCATACCAGAAACAGCAGAAGCTATATGCACAGGGGGTTTGGTATCGGGTAAGTCAGTCAGTCAGTCGAAAGGGTGATCAGCTCGTTAGCTGTTGAGAGTATGTCATGGTAAGGTGGGCTAAAAATTGGTAACTGGTATTGTCGTAGGATTCAGTGAAGCGGGTTGCAAGTGGTGCTAGAAATTGGTCTAAATATAGCGGGAATCAATTTCGATACAGGGAAATATAAGCATCGCCTGTCCCTGTGTCCGTCTTCCCGTCTCTGTCTTTTGTCTCTGTCTCGTTCTCGTGTGTTCTGGCGCTGCAGAGGTGATTGCAGCAGCGAGGTTATTTATTTTAGTGCTGCCAAGGCGGAACAGCTGTAGTTAAGTTAACTAGGTATAAATCCATTTATTTGCTGGTGAGACTCTTTCCCCTCGTCATGA
The DNA here is from genome assembly GCA_018296065.1 of Blastomyces percursus. Classification (NCBI taxonomy): domain Eukaryota; kingdom Fungi; phylum Ascomycota; class Eurotiomycetes; order Onygenales; family Ajellomycetaceae; genus Blastomyces; species Blastomyces percursus. The sequence continues at coordinate 4,138 of JAFEJD010004254.1, forward strand.
AAGCCGGTTGCTGCCAGGCCCAGGTCCAAGTTCGTCCGCAATGATTCAGCGAAGGATGCTTGCTGTTAAAAGGGAGCGCTGAACAAGACAACGACTCTATCCCTTTATTCTTCTTAATGGCAATCCATCGTCTCTTTTCTTCGTGGATCCGCCTCCGCCTACTGCCCTTCGGAACGGGCTAAATCGGGCTGGTACTACTAGCATTAAATATTATATTCTTTTTCGCCTCTCCTTACCACCATTAATATCATTACTATTCTCGTCGTGTGGATATATTATTGGCACACATCCTCTGGACATACATATACAAGCTATATATACATACCTGTCCTCTTCTTGTCAATTCTCTGTGGACAGTATCTCAGAGAGGGCAGAGCCCCGCGCCTATACACACAAGGATGGCGAGCGTTGCGCAAATCGCGGTTTCTACGAGTCACAACATCAAACCGCTAGATCGCCACGAGGGGATGGGAAATAATGGGACACCTGTAGCTCCTCAGCTTGCGGATGCAAAGGACAAACAGCCCGACAGCGGAGCACAGCGTGCCCATCCCAATCCACGCGCAGCCAAGGGCAAATATCGCCATGTCGCCGCATATCACTCCCGCCCGCGCGTTTCCTGTCTGAGTCGTGATTCGGAGACTACCCCAAGCTTCCTTGGGTTCCGGAATCTGATGGTTCTTGTGTTGAGTAAGAGTCTCTTCTTCTTCTTCTTCTTCTTCTTCTTCTTCTTCTTCTTGTTGTTGTTGTTGTTGTTGTTGTTGTTGTTGTTGGGGCATGCGAATTCATTCTTACTCCTCCGGGTTGGATTGCAGTAGCTAATCCAATGATGATATACTATTAGTTGTTATGAATCTACGTTTAATTGTCGAGAATTTTATGAAGGTAGGTTGTCACAATCACCTCAATCATTCTCCTTTCCTATTATTTATATTTGTTTCTTTGCTAATGGTGAATTTCCCTACCTAGTATGGCGTCCTCATCTGTATTCGGTGTCACGACTATCGAAAACAAGATGTCATTCTCGGCGCAATACTCTTCGCACTCGTCCCCTGCCATCTCTTCGTGGCATACGTAATTGAGTGCGCCGCAGCGCATCAGGTCAAGGGAGCCATTGGTCGCATAAAACGAAAAGAGTCGGAGGAAGAAAATACTCAGGAACAGCTGGCATTCCGATCAGCATGGATATATACCGCTTTTGCACATACTTTGAACGCCTGCCTATGTCTCCTCGTCACGAGTTACGCAGTTTACTACTACGTCAATCACCCGGGCATCGGAACACTCTGCGAGGTCCATGTCATCGTCGTCTGGCTGAAGATATGCTCCTATGCCTTCACCAACCGAGACCTCCGCCACGCAGCGTTACACCCATCTTCTACCTCCCCGCTCCCAGATATCTACCAGTCTCTCCCGTACCCACGAAACATCACCGTCAAAAACCTAACCTATTTCTGGCTCGCCCCGACCCTGGTGTACCAGCCCGTATACCCCCGCACAGAACACATTAGATGGTCCTTCGTCGCCAAACGGGTCATGGAGATGATCGGGCTCTCCGTCTTCATCTGGCTCACCTCCGCCCAATACGCAACCCCCGTCCTCCGCAACTCGCTAGAAAAGATCGCAACCCTCGATCTAACCTCCATCATCGAGCGCGTCATGAAACTCTCCACAATATCCCTCATCATATGGCTCGCAGGCTTCTTTGCCCTGTTCCAATCCTCCCTCAATGCCCTCGCGGAGGTCATGCGCTTCGGCGACCGCGAGTTCTACACCGAGTGGTGGAACAGCCCCAGTGTGGGCACCTACTGGCGTACGTGGAATAAGCCCGTGTACCATTTCATGCGGCGGCATATCTTCTCGCCGCTCGTGGGAAGGGGTTGGAGCCCCTTTGCTGCCAGCGTCGTGGTGTTCACCTTCAGCGGGATCCTGCATGAATTACTCGTGGGGATTCCCACGCATAACGTAATAGGTACCTAAAATCCTGCCCTCATACATCATATATAGTTACTATAAACCGCTGGACGTTAATCTAACATCCCAACCCAGGTGTTGCCTTCGCCGGCATGGTCCTCCAACTCCCCCTGATCGCAGCAACGCTACCGCTCGAGAAGATGAACGGTCCTACGGGGAAAATCATTGGTAACTGTGTGTTTTGGGTTAGTTTCTGTCTTGTGGGTCAACCGCTGGGGGCATTGTTGTATTTCTTCGCGTGGCAAGCTAAATATGGCAGCGTGAGCAAGAGAGGTGTATAAAGTAAATCTCGCTTTTTGGCTTTCTTTTTTCCCACTTTATTTGTTTATTAGTTTTCCTTCTTTCTCTCTTTATTTCTCTTTTTGGCTTTCTTTTTTGGGACCATTTTCGCCGTTCCCTTTTTCTGTCTCTGGACTTTGCGCCGTTGTCTTTCTTCCACGCCTGCCATTGGGATACGACTGTTACTTGGATGTTTCTGTTGGTTTATTGAGGCCTTTTTTTCGATTTTGGCCTTCTTCTCGTGATTGCGCTGCATTGTGTTATGTTGCATTGCGCTGTGTTGCGTATAGCGATGTAAATTTTGTATAAACCTGTGAATTGCTCGCGTGCACATCCATGAAGTAGATGTTTGTCAGAGTCCCAATCGGCGTAGTCATGACAAATCCGTGTCTATCACTTCATGAAATCCTTGAAAAGCGGGCTTGCGTATATTATATATACGCTGCTATAAGAGATCAGACATGTATGAGCCGAGATTTGGGCTAATTTTTGGCCCGTATGCCTCCGCATCTTGAATTCCCAGGCTCGCTCTTCTCTATCCATGTGAGCTGCTAATTTTGGCTCTGCCTGTGGACTAGATTTTTCTACCTAGGTAAGCAGAATTTTCATCAGATTCCAAACGCTTTCTTTCTGCGCCTCGTTGCACTTTGCAAAATGACACTGCTGAAGAGGAAGAATTTGTATATATATGTTTGTATGAACAATTGCAATTGCAATTTGCAATTTCATAACTGGTGGCTGGATGAATAGTGGTGAGATTGAAAGCTCACAGCTTAAGCTAGATTTTTCATGACTGTTTTGCACTTTTCTTAGTAATATGATCCTGAATGGTGATGAATAGCAATAAGAATATTATGAACTGAAAAGTGGTGAGCTGCTACAGATGAGAATGATGTATAAAATTTGAACAGCTTAATCTAATTTAATTGACTTCTAGTAAATCCCATAATGTTTGTGAAATCACTTATAGTGATAGTTATCATCTTGTTATATAGAGTAATGATTGCAGTGAGCAAGAACTTTTGAAAGAAATAGTCTGACACATCTAAATGACTTTGATAAATGTGATGTGAATGTCTGAGTTCAGACAAGAACAGCTTTTGGTCTTTATAATATCACTCAGCTCTTTTGAGTCAATACATACATTATTATCTCTCAAATCACTTTTTGAATTCTTGAAAATGTGCCTGAATTGATGACATCATCGCTGTTATCTTATCAACAACGCCTCGGCTTCAAACCTTTAAAGAAACACAAACACCCGCGCACTTGTATCTTGCAATTCAAAGAGAATTCACAGAGACTCCCATGTGGCTTCATGATGGCCACGACCCGTTCGGACCAGATGCCAGGTAGACTTTTAGTATAGCAGCAATGTCTTGTTGATTGGCTAAATGCAGCGAAGTTTCCAAGGTTGCCCCTCGTTTACCCCTTCCAGTAGCCATGCAACAGCATCAGCGGCGAAGAGACTAGTTCACGTTCATGGAACCAGACAAGGGAGATCGGTGACTTGACGTCTGCCAGGCCACACATCAGAGTGGAGATGATGAAGGGAGCTCCAGCGGCCATCCGGGTGGTCTTAAATAAATACAAGTTCACTGATATCTCTGATGGTGTGAGTGCGGCGTACTTCCACGTAACTTTAAGGTGATGTCTCTTAGTTTGGATATATTTCTAGAACGTTGACTTACATATAAAATCATTCCAGGCACGGATCGATGCTAACTAGTTAACTAGTTAGTTATTTGCAAGGTCTGCTTAACTACATAGCGAGGTCGGGTGGCGTTTTCAGCGAGGTCGACTTTTCTACTTCCTATAACTACGGATTACTTTAATTCTAAATGGGAATAGCCGACCTCCTCAAAATACGATTTCAATATTTGTTCGCGCTCATCACGTTCCGTCGCGATCAAATAGGATTAATCTTCGCCTAGCTTGTTCGGCGGCTCCCAGCGAGCTATCTTCTCTCGCAATTCTGCATTTATGTTCTCCTGTTTGCTTCCCATCACATAATATCAGCAACCAACCTAATTTTTCTTCTCTTACAACTCCTAGTTAATCTCACACCATCTGTATGCTTTTGTCCGATCATTGAGCATCATACCTTGTCAGGAGATCTTTAAACATCCACGCCTTATAGGAATGGCAGACCTTTCGGAGGACGATCACGCCGTGATTTTAAGGTATCCTTTGAATGACTCACTTGATCGATTAGAAAAGCTTCTTCCAGACGCAGAGCATCACTACAATGATGGCACGACGGAAAGCCGTGAAGCATACCATGATCCAACATCGAAACTTCTCACCACCTTGATGGGTGAAAAGGCGGCTTTCCACCTACGTTCACCAGCAGGCAATAAAAATGTGGCGTCCGAGCTATCAAGATTATTCGCCTGTCTACAAGATGGCGACTTCAGCTATGACTACTACCGCACCCTAGTACGACTCGTCATCCAAAAAGCGACCGATGTTGACATCTGGAAAGCCTCGACCTCATCACCACCGTCTCGCGAGCGACCCCTGCAGCTAGCATACCTCCCACTTCCTTAGGCACGCCTGTCAAATCCACCTCGTCATCACAGAAAGGCTCCGAGCAGACGCTTGAGTTGGTGAATCCGAGAATCTTCGAGGAGATACGTGGCTGCACATTTCGAGACGTGGAGGGCTTCTTTGACAAATACTTTGAGGGAAGGATTGGAGCGGCAAAGCAAATGCCATCTGTCGACGCGTATTGAACCCGGATAGCGACGGTAATTTAATTGGGCCCAATTTCCCGACCCTCCTACACAGGACGATGTCCTCGCATGGTGGTTTCGTCTTCAAGAAGACCTTATCTCGGAATCACGCGGCACCTACTACTCCACGGCGAGCAAAGCGGATCTTACAGGGTCTAAGGCGGAACGGCAAGTCGACCTCCTTCTGAGAGCTAACGGCGCGAGCCCCTCGCAAAACAATCACGACTGGAGAGATATCCTGGTAGTTGGCGAGCTCAAAAAATCCAAGGACGAGATCAAGACCAAAGGCACTCTGCTGCAGATGAGCCGCTACGTGCGCAAGGTATTTGCCGCCCAGGTTCGTCCACGCGTTCGCCGTCTGTGGTACCAAGATGGAGGCGTGGGTGTTCGACCGTTCGGGCACCTATAGCTCCGGCGTCATCGACGTCTACGAGGACTCAAGACGGTTCTTTCAAGTGCTTGTGGGCTACACCATGATGAGCGACGAGGAGCTGGGACTGGACACCTTTATTACTAGGGATGAAGACGGCAACAAATCAATAACTGTCAAGGGCCTGGGACCTCAGAGGAAAAGGTGCTGCGGCTAGGTGAAATGCTTTCCTTTCAGCGTGCCATCGTGTGTCGCGGGACAACATGTTTTCTCGCAAACGATGGACAAGAGGAGGACGTAGCCAAATTCTCGTGGGTGTCGGACAAGCGGCGTCCGGAGGCGGAACTCCTCGAGCTGGCGGGCCGGAAGAATGTCCAGGGGGTCGCCAAGATCATTGGCCACAGTACCGTACCATCACTAGTATCGCCGACATGCGCTGCGGCCTGACCTTCGATGACAAGCGCCACGACTTCAAAAGCGCACCCCCAGCACGGCCTCCTCATTCCATCAATGTCAGCCGCTCGCCGAGCCCTGTCGCTTAGATATCCGTCGAAAGTCGTCGTCCAGGAAGCGCAGATCCCCGGACAAGGGGATACAGACATCCAAACGATCGCGTTCCATCAATGAACCGCCGAGGGAAGCTTTCTCCGTTCAGTCGGCGCACAAGCCAAGCCTCTTCGACGGGAATGGCGAGGAATCGTACGACAACCGTGTCCTCCGCTGTCTAGTGATATCGCCCGCTGGCCGGTCGATCTACAAGTACCAATCACCACTGGAGCTGCTCAAGGCGCTTCGCGATGCAATAAAGGCGCATCGGTCTCTTTACCTGGACGGGAACATCCTTCATCGGGATATTTCGGAGAACAACATAATCATCACCGATCCGGATGAGGCGGATGGTCACTCGGGCATGCTGAGCGATCTGGATCTTGCCAAAGAAGTCGGTAGTGGGCGAAGCGGTGCACGGCACCAGACTGGCACGATGGAGTTCATGGCGATCGAGGTTCTACTTAATATCGATCATACCTACCGGCATGATCTCGAGTCTTTCCTCTACGTACTTATCTGGCAATGCGCCCGTCACGGCTGGGAAAAATTACATGCGCTACAGAGACAGGGACTGGACCGGCCCAAAGACAGCATATTAAGAGAATGGTATACCGGAACTTATAAGAAAATCGCGATTTATAAACGAGGTAACATGGAAGCTGGCGGGTTTGAGTACCTTTTGCAGGAGTTTCCGCCAGACTTAGAGTGCGTCAAAAATCTTTGTAGGACCATACGAGGTGTACTGTTTCCTTACGGGAAGGAAGGACTTATTGTTGGGACGCCGCAAGTCCCACAGAGGTTATGATCCTGTTATTAAGGCGTATGATGATACAATAGCTCTGATTGAAACCGAATAGGATTAATGATTGCTGTGTTCTGGCGAATAAGTATCATTTATATATCCCGCTCAATGCATATATTCTATGTTCTTCGTAACACCGTAACTAATAAGTTTGAACACCAAATATCTAGAGGTGGCCGCAACCCGAATGTATTGTTCGTTCCCAGAAGCTTTTTTTGCACACTGAGAAAATGCCACCGCAATAGTCTCCTGTCTGTGCACCTGGCCATGGATCTCCATGATTTCGTCTTGCGGAGATGCATTGTTGCCGCCCTTGGTGTTCGAGGAGGTTGCTGAAGGGCTTCGCATGTTCATAGTTCGCATTCGGCATTGCGGCAAATGCCCCCTGTCACAAGCCAGACGGGTTTCTAGATAGCTACAGGGTTCTGTTGACGCGCGAATTTCGAGTCGATTTGTGGTACGATTTATTAGTCTAAGAAAATAAATATAGATACCCAGAACCGGAGAGGCTTTTATACTTCTCTCCGGAGCTAGACACAAGATAGACCTTCGGCTGGAATGTGAATAGGCGATGTCAATAGGGCTCGTGGGCCGGAATCAACTATGCCAAGCAGGCAAAGTTCAAACAAAGAGATCCAAAGCAAACGAGAGGACAATCAAGCCAGGCAAAGTACAGAACAAATCAGAACCGAAATTGATATTGGCATGTTACACAGACAAAGATTCTAACCGATTGATTTTGATTTTACAATCTTGCGTCCACTGCCCCTGCGCGATCTCCTTTTCTGCTTGAAACGCATGTGGCCTGTCAGAGTAGTAAGTGAAGGCCGCTCGTCCTTCCACTCTGCATGGAATTCTTTGACCAGCTCCTCGCAGCCCGGGATCAGGTCGCTCCGCGGTTGCCATGTAGGCCGCCATGCGACACGGTACTCCAGGCGTGGCGGCTTGCCCTTCCGCATGCGGATCCGGGAATCCAGTATCTTTTTGACACTCCTCCTGTGTCGCACCGGCATAGCCAGCCGAGATTTGAGGCCGACCCCCTGGATGTGGAGAAACGCCGTCGTGGGGTGCGCGGGCGGAAGCGCCCACTTCGTCCATGGTAAGGGGGGGGGGGTTTCTGCATGTAGTAGAAGATCAGCGGGAGAACGCGGGACGGTAATTGAAACTGCTGGAAAGCTGACCTGGAACTTCTCGGGGAGTCAATGAGGCTCTACCATGATCCGCCATCCCGTCTAGCACGTCACCATGATAGGTGAGCGCCTCGCGGGCAGGCAGCAGCGGTGGGGAAGTCTGTCCACCTGCGGACTCGCTTGTGGGTTCACCACCGTGGACTATCTCCGTCGACCCATCTACCACGATGGGGCCATCTGGAATAGGGCCGACGTTAGCGGGTCGAAAAGACATATCGTGAGCGAGTCAAGAGACGGAACTCTACTTCCAACCGGCATGCGCGAAGGCCAGCTTCAGTGGCAATTTCCGCAGCCGTATCCGCCTCCTCGACAGGCATACGAAGGCGGTCGCTGGCAAAACCGCTCAGATTCGATCCGGAGGGGATGGCGGCGTGCTCGCCCGCATTTCTCCCGTCGTCCGACGAGATCCCCTCCAAAATTTTGTCAAAGTCATTTACTGGAGTTTCGGGTGGCTGGGACCGTTGGCCTGCAGGGCGAGAAGAGATGGGAGGTGTAACAGAGGGGAATAGGCGTGGGGGCAAAGGGTGTCTGAGCTGCGGTGACGGAGAGAGTAAGGAAGTGAGAGAGTCGGCGGTGGGATTGGGTCTACGTGCTGGGGGGGGGGGGGTGGAGATTGCGGGCAGGTTCAGGTTTTGTGGCTTGGCTGCACTCATGGGATTTGGAGGTTGATAGAATTGGATCTTGTCCACGGTGACTGCAGCCATGGCTTGGCTCTCTGATTTTGGTTTCGGGGAAAGCCTTGATTCTCGTTCTGCGATCGGTGCTTTTGGGAGGGGAAAATCCGGCGCTTTTATAGAGCGACAACTGGAAAAGCTCCTCCATCAGCAGAGCGCCCAAAGGTTACCAAGTCTCACGGATAGACGCCAGCATCTTCAGAAAACGCCTCGCCTCCTCACTTCAACACCGGGAACCACCCGCAAAAAGGGTAATCGATCGCCATGCAACACACGAATGCAACATCGAGCCAGGGTTCCTCCGGGCCACACCGTTGATCCAGGCCTGAGCTAAAGACCGTTGAAAGGTCACCATCGAGCACACACCCGGAAGCGAGCGAGAACTTGCGTTATCTATGAGGATGAACACCAATTGGTCATGGGGACGTAGAATCGTCGACGAATTAGGTACGGAATAACAGGCACATACGCTGGCACCCACGCCTTTGGATCATACAGGAGGCCCCGTCTCATCGTCACACGATCACTGCGTCCCCCGATATTCCCTCGTCCCCTCAGCTGCAAAACAGCTCAGCGTCAGGTTTGCCGACATTCCTCGCCAATCAACAGAATCGTGGGCATGGGCGTGGCAGGCAATGCGAAGACGGGATACCGCGCTTGGATA
>JAFEJD010004257.1:0-15340 GCA_018296065.1 Blastomyces percursus
GTGCCAAGAGAAAAATCTCTGCACCGTAGATTAGACGAGAACCCCGAATCGGGAGAATCTCACACAGACAATCCATCCGCACCTAAATGCAAGAACATCTCTCTAACAGAATCATCTCTCCGAAACGCCCAGGTGGTAAACTTTGGCGCACCATACCCAATATGGACTAATCCATCACGTGATTATTCGTATTCTCTTTGTGATTTCGACTCTTCTAGCAGTATGGTCTCGCCAGTATCCCCCTGGCTGTTCAACTACACCTCTCCTTAGCAATCTCTGGAAATCCACACACACGTTCAGCGTCATAACCGGCATTTTCGTCATTAGATGCGATTACCGAGATCAAGTATGAAGAAAAAAGAAAGCATTAGTCCGGGGAGATGCGTAAAAAGCGGCCTCCCACGGTGGGCCTGAAAAACTAATACGAACAATCCACATGTCCCGGAGCCAGCGTTATGTGTTCATTTTTTTCTGCTGCACCCGCAACAATGCAGTCGCGATCGAATTCTTGACTGCCACAATCGATTTAAGTTCCCGTTCTATGTGTACAAGCGTTCCGTCCGACCGTAGTTGTTGAACTCGTCGACGAATTTGTCATTCGACTTCGCGGCAAATTCTATGTGTTTGCTAGGACTGCTTTGCCAACGACTCGATAGAAGATCTCGCATCTTCACAAATACGAAGGCATTGCTTGGTCACTCCTCTCTCGTCTTTCAGGTCGATGCTTACGTCCGAGGCAGAAGTGTTTTCGAAAGTAATTCGCTATATTTTCTCATCGATTCGCTGTAAATGGACCTCAAGGTTATACGCTGTGTCCTGAATCATTTCATTGTACTCTTGAAGAACTTGGTGGGAAACTGTTAGGGTATGCCTTATGGAAAAGATGTCAGTACAGTACGAAGGAGACAAAGAATGGCGACTAACATAGTGAGAGTGCCTAGACCGACTGAGATCGTCGATTTATACCCTGAGATAGTGTCTATAAATTCATTAATATCGCCTCCCATAAATTCCATTTTTGCCCAATCTCTAAAAGCCATCTTTGAATTGTGACTGAAAACCTTCATCGATTGTCCGAACTCACGGCATACTTGGCTGCACCGATCAATAGTACCTTGAAGAGGCGCCAACATTGACATCTCAGTATTGGTCACTTGAGTCAACGAGCCTAAAATATTGGTGAGGCCATCAAGTTCATCTTGAAGCCTACGTAAAGTTTTGTCGCGTTCTTTGAAATGTTTGACGGTTTCATAGAGCGACTTCGTCGATTGAACGGCAGCTGTAATCAGTCAGCACCGAGGCAGCAATGCTGATAGAATCCGCCATTTTTGACGTTTGCTGCGAGACCCTGACAAACTCCTTTGATAAAACTGTAACGGGAAGCATGAATGATCTCACCGGTAGTTGAAGCCATGAACTGTACGGCATCACTGATATTTTTATTATCAGCAAGGCAAATATTTTCCTCCAAGTTGCTGTCTGCGCGAGAGCAGATATCAATGCACTGACGCGCCGTCTCCCATTCAGCCTGCAGCCTTGCAAGGTTCGCATGTTCCTCCTCTGATGCCATAGATGTCCTCGATTTAGTCACTAATCGGCCCATTGTATCTCGCATGAGCTTTTCCAACTTTGCGGTCGCAAGAATAAGGCTATTTTGCATTCTTGCAGTCCCTCGCTGGTAATATTTTCAGGCAAAATATCTGAATCAATCAGTTCGGGAGAGCATCCACCGCGCCCGGGGGTGAGCTGAATCTGATCAATGCGACTGGATAATTGGGCAACAATTTGGAGACATTTTTCTGTGCTTGCGCGATCATCTTTTATCCGCTGCAGTTCTAACACATCTGAGTTGGATTCTGGTACGGTTTGTTCAATTATCTGCTCAAGTTTTCCGTCGATGATTTCAAGACGAGCCTCGAGATCAGTCTTCGCGTTCTTTACGAGGTCTTTGTATCCTTCGAGCATTTCGGCATTGACGGCGGATCTGCGACTAACTATGTTATTAATCAAACGGCTCTGTGCTATGCATCAGGATGCTAGAGACTTACAGATTTGCATCAGTGAGTGCAATATTGATGGTTAACTTGTATCCAGCCAGTGCCAATGTGAAACCATTAATATCGTCACCCATGTACCTTAACTTGGCCCAGTCTCGAAAGCTCGTCCGACCGCCACAGGACCGCGACGAACATTTCATAATTTCCTCTTTATATTCTTTGCAGGCATTTCCGCATCGTAGTAACGGAAGGGCAAGAGCAGAGAGGTCCACAGTAGTATTGACTATGTCAGTGAGCGGGGCCAGAACCCCACTCAAAGCCTCAAGCTCCTCTAGAAGGTCGCGTACGGTTTTCGGATGAAACTGAAAGTTTTTGATAGTATCATACAGTTGTGATACTAGACTTGAAGGCAAAAGTAGTCAAAGTCAGCATTGGGGAAGCTAGACCTGTAGGTTCTACTATCTTGCTGGTGTTCTCCATCCATGCTTTCTATCATTCAGGGCATATTTAACCCTAGAGATGGGACCTTGTTGTTTATGGAGACTGAAATATATTTGAATTGGCTCAGCGAGATCGGACAAGTCGCGAACTGCAACAATGAGAGTGTCCACAAGTGAACTACATGAACGTTAGTCTATCAGATCAGATGCTATACTCTGAAAGAATTTCCCACTTCTGGAGCTGTAGATCGGCTTGTCGGCATTGCTCAAAAGCCTCCACTACTGATAAGATACTCTTGAGATGGTTCCGAATAAGTGCTGCCTCTTCGTGACATGTCTCGTCAAGAGTATCAGGTGAGACAACATTGACCAAAGCCTCAGGCCCAGGAGCGAGTCATCCATCTGAGCAGCAATGGCTTTAGAAATATGGTCACTACTATCAATAAGTGATTCAATTCTTGGATATAGCTCTGAAAGAGGTAATGCTGCTGGATCATCATCGCCGCTAACAGAGGAACATGAGGAAAATGATCCGATATCGTGGTTAATATCAAAAGTTGCGGGACTAGTCATTGTAACGAAGGAAATAGGATCTCAATTTGATAAGGGCAGATATGGTCTCCAAAATTGATGTAGAGCTGTGAAGAAGCAATATCTTCAAGAGCAAGATGTGGAAACTAGAAAGAAGCTCTTAAAGAGGCACGCGGTAATATTGTGGGTCAAAAAATTAACGTGCTGACAGATGTTTACCCCGCAGCAAACATCGTCCCGGCTCGGTCTTGGCGCTGGTCTTGCGCTACCAGCCGCTCAAGAGAGCACGCGAAGTCGAGCCTAATCGCATTGTTCTGATTATCCACTTGTTTTCAGTACTTACAAGGGAGACGAGATCTTTGAAGCAGCGTAGGAGAACCGGTATGGAGTGCTCAATATCTGAGCCATGCACAGGTCAAAAGCCGATTTAATTGTCTGAAAAACGCTGACGCTACATCTAGGTATTCGCACTTCAAATTATCGAGAAACCTGGAGTCATGCCATTCGATCCGCTCTCCGTAATTAGCTATGTTGGAACAGCAGCTGGCCTCTTAAGCTTCCTGGCGTCTGCTGTGACGCGTCTGGAAAAGATTGGCCGCGATTTTCGAGGCTGTGGGGAGCAATTGCAATGGTACAACACAGGATTTGCGACTTGTTGCTCCTTCTTGAGAGCATGGCATATGCTTTGGTGTGATGGGGCGAGAACATACTCGGACGAGGAATATGAATATTTCTGGGAAGGGATGGCTTTGATACCATGAAAGAAAAAATTAGACTCATCAAGAGCGAAATCAATGAGATTGGACTGCTCCTATACTCTGACTTTGACCCTGGCGCGTGTGCTCTCGGGCCAACATCCGAAAACTGGAGAGGGTGGCAGAAAATCCTTAATTCCCTCAGCAGGTCAGGGAAACGGTTCCGTCCAAACCCTATCTGGATCTCAAAGATCTGTTTTGCTGCCTTTAAAAATGTAAATCTTGAAGAGCGCATCAAGCGAGTGCGGGAGAAGATTGATGACCTCAGAGAGTTTTCAACGGTGGCATTTTGGCTTGCCCAAAATCGAACGGATGTCAGTACAGCCATCACTGAGGTGGAGATAACGCGCCTGCTTGGTCATCAAAAATGGATCAATGAGACATCTGAGTCCCTCACGACAACTGTACAAGGAGTGCCAACGCGCAAAGAACACCTGGTCCTTAGTTCTCAGTGTACCAGATGAGGAAGGAAGTTTGTCATCAGTTGATCATCAAACAGATATTCTCATTGAATTCGATGTCTTTCAGGAATCAAAATCCATAGGGATTTTCCCTCTACACTGCTCACGGCTGTGGAAAACCAATATAAGCCAGCTGGTGCGGGAAGTTTGTCAGAGGGAGCTAAGGGGTCCCCTGCGATGGTCCATAACGTTGAAAGGAAACATGGTCGGGGCCACCGCTCATACCTTTGGAACCGTCCAGAGCGCAATCGACACCAAGATCATGCATGCATCCAAGGCACTAGGATTCGTTAACTGGACGATCCTTCTCTGGAGTACACCATAGACTTCAGGTCTATGTACCTATAGAATCCGATATGTCTTCCTTGATGATAAAGATGATCTTTGGAATGCAACATTTACAGCAATGCACACCAACTTGCTTCATCCACCGTGCCATTATTCATCACTGATAGACCGTAGAGCATTGCTGTTAGCAGTCTCGCTTGCAGAAATTGCGATTGGGGGACCATCGAAGTCTCTCTGCCCTCAGGAGGTCAGCCCACCTTCTGCATTGACGGTGCGCAAGTGGGGGAAAGAACACTTCTCAGCCAAGTGAGGGAAGAGTGCTGCAACAACTTCAAGCTTGCGATCCAATTCTGCCTTCATTACGACTCGAAAATAGTGAACAGGAAGGTGCTCCTCCCAGAGATATTGTTGCATTTAAAAGAACAGGTGCTCGACTTGTATGTCTTTCCCAGTCATTCAACAATATTTGCAGGAACACAGCTAAATCATAGGTAGAATAGCCAAGCAATACTTGCGAGCATTGAAAAATCATAAAGCGAGGATGCGCTATCAGACAACAACAAATGTGCAAGAAGAGTAAATTCAAAGTGGCGGGAAAATCATAGTCATAGAACCCTCCCATACGCCTCAGAAATGTGTTAGCGCGTAGCTTATTGATCTGTTCAGGAAATATTGTTCCGCACCGCGTGAAGGCGGTAGTATAATCAATAAATGGATGTTAAGCGACAAATTCTTCTGATTTTTACTGTACCATCATCTCATGATGTGTCGTGACGGCGCCGTCTTACAACCAGTGGATACGGGGACTCGAAGTGGATATCATGCAGAATCGACTCCTAAATGCGCAGACTGCGCACAACGCCGACAGGAGCAACAGAGTGCAAATCGAGAGCCAATATCACCAGCCTTCAATGTTAACACAGAAACTGCGGATTTTACAACTGAACGCCAACAAAAAACGTCCGACTATGGAAGCACTCCTCAATGACCGCAAAATTGGAGATTTGGAGGTGCTACTCGTACAAGAACCCCCCTTCACATATTATACAACACCAATACAACACCCACACTGGAGGGTGTTTCAAACATCATGCACTGAAACACACGCCAGGGGGCGAAATCTAATATACGTCAACAAGCGCATATCAACCTCGGCATACCGGTAGAGGCGGTGTCACAGTCCAGACGTCACAGCAATCGAGCTCCAGGTAAGAGAAAGCCAGATCCTGATTTTCTCCACATACATCCCGCCTTTCGACCCGGCAGACAACCCAATACACCAGACCTTAAACGAAATCAGCCGGACAATCCGGCTCTCGCCGGCAACCACATTGATCAGCGCAGGGGATTTCAACCGACATCATCAGATGTGGGGTGGAATCCAGGTGAACCGAAGACGAGCCCGAGACACCGGGGGCCTCCTGGACTTCATACAGGCTCAAGAACTCCATAGCTGTCTCCCACCTGGTACTGCCACCTACTGGTCAGCGAGTCACCCAGGCACATGCTCCACACTCGATCTCACACTCAGTAATGTCCCACATTAGTTACTCAAATGTCATCCCTACCGAGACAACTATGGCTCCGACCACCTAGCGATCTACTCAGAATCGGATCTGCAACTGAAACAGAAAGATCCAGGCCACCCACGAAGACTTTTCGACCAAACGAACTGGGAAGAGATTGGCAAAGCTATAGAGAAGGCGATCCCTATACTGTGGATCGAATCAACAACTCAGCTGAATGGAATAGTTGGCAGATTAATCACAACGACAATAGGAGAAATAGACAAGCACACCCCGCACGCAAGGCCATCTCCTTACGGCAAACGCTGGTTCAGCCGGGACCTGAAAATACAGCAGTCCGAGTGCAACAGAAGCCGAAGGAGGTGGCAGGCCAGTTGCGTTGAGCGGGGAAGCGACCACCCAGACACCCAAGCCCTACACACGGACGCGCTGCGGAAGCGCAGGGAATGGACTCAAACAATAGAGAAAGCCAAGCGAGAACACTGGAAAGAATTCCTCGACAAAGCGAGTGCGGGCAACCACCTTTGGAAAGCAGCAGGATACATCTGCCCCTCAGACAATTATGCCAACTTTCCTCTCCTGGTGGTGGAGGACACTGAATATGCAGACAACAAAGACAAAGCTCAAATACTACTGAACAGTTTCTTTCCTCCAGCGAATGCGTGGATGAACCGCCGAGTGGGCTGGGCGGCAAAGACCTCGCGCACGTCGCAATTTTTTGCCCCCCAGCGGGGTTGGAGGCTGCAAAAATTCATCTCAACCAAAGAACCCCGCGGGGTGTCATCATGCTCTACCACTCCTCATGCCTCCACTGGATTTAGAGCTTCAGCTCATAGATCATGTGAGGTAGAGAACTGAATAATCCAAAATGAGTGGCAACAACTTCAACCTGCTGGTAGTGAATGGGAGGGATGTGTGTGTGTGTGTGTGTGTGTGTTTGTATTTTACGCCGGGGACCCGAGCCCGCCAAGGGCGGGCACGTGATCAGAGCCAATCCTGACTATACGGCGGGCAGAGCGGAACATTCTCTCACGAAGTCATGACCCATCGTCACGTGACCCTAAGTGTATGCACTTCTCTAACGAGCAGCATCTCACCAAATATCACTTTACGCGCGACCTTTAGCTAGTCAAAAATCAACACCTTCTCATCTAACGCCCTTCAACTCACACAATCATGTTTGCTCGTCTCATAAACACGATCGCTCCCCCTAGTGCTCCTTCTGCGCTCCTCGTCGTTGGTAAGTTTGGTGCCACAATCCATGTTCTCCATCTCGTTCCCGAGGACGTTGCCATTGAACGCTTCAGCCTCACAACCCCACCTTCCACCACCACCTTCCGCCGCGGTGGGGCCACGGAGCTGGCCCGTGAGCAGATCGGTGTGGTCACACTTCACGTTGGAGATGGCGAGACCACCACCAGCTTCCTTAATGACATTGAGACCCGAGCCCGCAAGCTGTGGGACTCTTCCTTAAGCTCGAGCCCGTCGCGGAGTGTTGGGGTGATTCAGCTGGTGCAAGATGTCCTCCAGCCAGCGGCCCTTGATGCGATTCGCGAAAAGGAGGGGCGAGATCGCTCTATGAATGCCACGCAGATGTACCCCGTTTTTGTTGTTCGCATCGCACGCTCGAGGGCTGGGAGGATCCTGACTGAGCCGACGAGCTTCCCTCAATGAGATCTGTCGGCTTTGCATGCGCGATCGTAATACATCGACGCAATGCTTATTCTCTACATGGCTTGCTTTGTTAGAATACGATACACATGAGAGCAGTTAAGCACATAGTGTAGCTAGTCACCAGGTGATAACAAGCAATATCTAGTCTCTATATCAATGAACGTCAAAGGCTCGACAACGAAAGCTTAGACTGCTAAACCGAGCGTACTCCTTCTATTTCGTAAGGCTAAATCTCTGACAAAAAATCTTTATCTCTAGTTTCGCTCATATCGCACAGGGAGTTGCCCTGGCACAGTGCCGCAGTGAGAATTTCTTCAACATGCTTCATATGTTTATATGTTCGAGTCCAATGCCCGCGTCACGTCACGTCCTTGACTCCTGCCCTCTAAATGAGCGGCTGGACCCCTTCACAGCCAGCGCATCGAATTGGCCCTGAGTAATTGTCCCGTTGTTAACGAGGCGTTGCAGGATCTGGCTGCAGAACTTCTGGCAGTTGTTGGAAACAAGATCGAAGGGGCGGTTTTGCGCGCCGCACGACATTGCACGTCAAGCGCTTCGTCGCTGAGCGCAAGCCCGGAGGCGACTTCGACCGAAGACCGAAGTGACCGGGAGGCCATCGGGCTCACATCTGCGATCGGCTCATAGAGCTGGGATTAAGAGACCATTCGCGGCATTTGTCAGCAAGGCGGGGGGTTTGGGGACGAGGACGGGCGCATACCGTCTGCCCGCTTGCCAGTGAATCCTTTCTGGCATGGAAGAGCGTGCCGGTTTCGGCGTGCGCGTCCCAGAGATAGCTGCACAAATGTTAGAACGGTTGAACCTTGCTCTGAGCTTGAGGCTTACAGTGCCCAATGCGCGGTATCTTGAGGAAACAAGCGAGATTGCTCGAAACATAGAAGAGTGAGTGTTCGTGACATGTTGAGCTTGATGGCGAGTGATTTATGCTGAAAGGGGTTTGAGCCTCTCCCAGAGTCGATTTGGTATAGATACCTTGCCATGCGCTTGTCAAACTCCATGACATCTGGGAATCCTTTCAAAGCCGGTTCTAGTGGTTCAGATAGTGCTGGACTGCAAGTTGGGCATATTTTTATGTATTGCTTAACTAGTTCCTGAGAGATCCTGTTAATTCTGCAGTTAGTTTACTTGATATTTTTAAGGGGGGATTTTGGCCTGTAGCTGCAATGGGCGTACAGGGAATATGCCATTCTAGCCTGCGCTCCAGTCCTACGCTGGGCCCCATGTTGGCATTGCTGATGAGCAATTGTTAAAATTCTAAACAGCTCCTCTCGAGTTGCAATGGGTTTCCCTTCGCGGCAGACCAAAGGCTGGTTATTGATTAACTTGAGTGTGAACATCATTTGGGACCAGTGTCTTCAGACTATAAGTCAGCCATATTTTGCTAGAGAAGAAACAACATTCCATACTGAAAGTCTTGTGATTCCGTGGTTGTGATTTCAGGGTCGAGCACACTTCTGATCCTGCTAGCCATGCTCGAGGACATTAAAGTGTGTTTTCTATTCTGCTAGAAATCTCGAAGACAGCTATAAAATCATCAGCAATCTCACTCAGTTGAGTTATACTATTTCACATACTTGTCAAACCGCTCGGCATCTGGAAATCCCCAAAGATCCATTGATTCCGATAGCATTGAGTTGCTTGATATCTGCTCTTCCATCCTTGAATTCTGCCGGTGCGTGTGCACTTATTTTGCGCGATTATGAGTGAGGAATTTGGAAAATTCTAGAAAGACCAACAGTGAGGTACCTATATCCTTTTATGCTAGAGTCTATGGCACCAGTGACGGTCAAGGTAAGGCATGCAATAACAAGGCGCAAGCGCGTAACAAGGCAATAAGTTCGTATGCCATAGGGCATTCGTAGCTAGCAAGGCAGCCAAGTTCATGCAGGCCTAAATGGCAAAATCCTATGCTTGGTGCAGGGTCGGATATGGCACCAAGCCACCCGTTGCAAGGGGAGCGTTCGGCGGAAAACTGTCATCCCAGCAGTGAATAGTTTCCCGGGTCAACAATAAGGCCCCGGAGCTATAACAAGGCGTTCTTAATGACAACATCCCTCCTCATGCATCCCTCCCAATGGAAGCGTGGTTTGCATAAGGCAACGGACTGGTGGTGATCATCAAAGCAAGTGAGAGACATGGCTCAGTGCTCGCTCCTTCCCATCGAAACATGCAGCAAGGCGGTTATTGGAACCTGCACAAGCCACGCAAGCCTCTTGATCCTAACCGTGTATGCCGGGTCAGCGATCAGGTGTCAAGACTATATTCAATTGTCCAAAACAAGCGAGAACCAAACATTTGGCATAGTGCCAGGGGCCCTGTCGGACCCGTACAAGCCACCAGTTGGAAGAGGAGTCCATCCCTTGATTATTCCAGCTGTATCGTAATAAGGTACCGGTGCCAAAACTACGCATCTGCGGTATCAAAGTGTCCAAGCATGGATAGCTGATACGAAATGAGTCTCCGCTGCACAGCGGAGTTTCCTAGGATATATTCAATAAATATCACACTTGAGAGTTTAACATATTTAGATTTGACTGTCAAAGTTCAGGATCGAGCTGTTCTCTGCATCCGGAATTTCTAATTTTCCGGATGCACTATTTCTTCGACGCTACAGTGATTACCAGTACCTGATGCGTCTTCTCTAGCATGCCAGCATTACCACATCTGCAACGGTTTGGTTGGCCTGCTTTAATCCTAAATGGGAATAGCCGGCTTTCGGCAAATCCCCCTGTTTTGTTCGCGCTTATTACCATTCCGTCGCGAAATAGAATTAATCTCCACCTGGTTCCTTGCTTAGCGGCTCTATCCGTTCCCACATTCGCGTTCTGCATGACAGCCAAGCCGGATCCTTTGACCATACTTTGAATATATATATCAGCATCTGTTCCCAAGCGAACTATCATCTCTCGCAAGTATCATAACAATTCTGCATTTTTGTTCCCCTGTATGCTTCCCATCACATAATATTAGCATAGCAACCTAATTTTTCTCCCCTTACAACTCCTAGTTAATCTCACACCAACTCATCGGTCTTTTATACAAGTACCATCAAAATGGCGGGATTTTCACAAGAAGATCTATCAAGAACCATCCTCTAACCAACTTAGTCGATCGTTTACGAGGCGCGCTTCAGGACGCTGAAAAATTATATGAGTCGCGTCTAATTTATGATGGCGCTGATGAGAGCCTTGACCAACTCTATCGAAACGCGATTTCAAAACTCCTCTCTACTTTACAGGGAGAGGATGCAGCTTACAGCCTTCGCTCACGGATGAGTGATGGGGATGTGGCGTCCGATCTAGCACAATTATTTGAGCGCCTCCGCAAGGCAAAAGGACCTTCAGGTACGACTACCGGCCGCTAGTGAACCTGGTTATTCAAAGGCCTCCGACTAAATCCCAGAACGCCGAAACCTGGAACTTCGATGTCTGGAAAGCTGTATTTACCCTCATTGACACCATCCCTCGACGAATAACTCCTCCGGCGAGCGTCCCTCCCTCCTTTGACGGCACGCCGGTCAAATCCACCTCGTCATCGCAGAAAGGTTCCGAGCAGACGCGTGAGTTGGTGAATCCGAGAATCTTTGAGGAGATACGTGGCTGCACATTTCGAGGCGTCGAGGGCTTCTTTGTTAAGTTCTTTGAGGCAAAGACTGGAGCGACAAAGCAGATGCGATCTGTCGACGCGTGCTGGGCCCAGACAGCGACGGTGATTGGTCCCAGTTTCCCGATCCTCCTACACAGGACGATGTCCTCGCCTGGTGGTTTCATCTTCAAGAAGACCTTCTCTCGGAATCACGCGGCACCTACTACTCCACGGCGAGCAAGGCGGATCTTACCGGTTCGAAGGGCAGAACGGCAAGTCGACCTCCTTCTGAGAACTACGCGAGCCCCTCGCAAAACAATCACGACTGGAGAGATATCCTAGTGGTTGGCGAGCTCAAAAAATCCAAGGACGAGATCAAGACGAAAGGCACCCTGCTGCAGATGAGCCGCTACGTGCGCGAGGTCTTTGCCGCCCAGCCCACCCGGCGGTTCGTCCACGCGTTCGCCGTCTGTGGGACCAAGATGGAGGCGTGGGTGTTCGACCGTTCGGGCACCTATAGCTCCGGCGTCATCGACGTCTACGAGGACTCAAGACGGTTCTTTCAAGTGCTTGTGGGCTACACCATGATGAGCGACGATGAGCTGGGACTGGACACCTTTATTACTAGGGATGAAGACGGCAACAAATCAATAACTGTCAAGGCCCCTGGGACCTCAGAGGAAAAGGTGCTGCCGCTGGGTGAAATGCTCTCCTTTCAGCGTGCCATTGTGTGTCGCGGGACAACATGTTTTCTCGCAAACGATGGACAAGAGGAGGGCGTAGCCAAATTCTCGTGGGTGTCGGACAAGCGGCGACCAGAGGCGGAACTCCTCGAGCTGGCGGGCCGGAAGAATGTCCGGGGGGTCGCCAGGATCATTGGCCACAGTACCATCACTAGTATCGCCGACATGCGCTGCGGTCTAACCTTCGATGACAAGCGCCACGACTTCAAAAGCGCACCCCCCAGCACGGCCTCCTAGTTTCATCAATCTCAACCACTCACCGAGCCCTGTCGCTTAGATATCCGTCGAAAGTCTTCCAGGAAGCGCAGATCCCCGGACAAGGGGCTGAGGACATCCAAACGATCACGTTCCACCAATCATCAATCAAGGTGCACCCAGGAGGAGAACGAACTAGCTTTCTCCATTCAGTCAGCGCACAAACCGAGCCTCTTTGACAGGAATGGTGAGGAACTCTACGACAACCGTGTCCTCCGGTGTCTCGTGATCTCGCCCGCTGGCCGGCCGATCCATAGGTACGAATCACCGCTGGAGCTGTTCAAGGCGCTTCGCGATGCAATAAAGGCGCACCGGTCTCTTTACTTGGATGGGAGCATCCTTCATCGGGATATTTCGGAGAACAACATAATCATCACCGATCCAGGTAAGGCGGGTGGTTACTCGGGCATGCTGATCGATCTGGATCTTGCCAAAGAAGTCGGAAGCGGGCGAAGCGGCGCGCGGCACCAGACTGGCACGATGGAGTTCATGGCGATCGAGGTGCTGCTTAACATTGACCATACATACCGGCATGATCTCGAGTCGTTCTTCTACGTGCTTATCTGGCAATGTGCTCGTCATGGTTGGGACAAGTTAAAGGAGTTGCGGGCGTTGTATCAGTCATCTGGCTGGTCGGGAGATACTAAGTTAGATATATGGTTCGCCGGAAGTCATGAGAAACAAGGCAACATGGGAGCTGCTGGATTTGAGCGCATCTTAACAGCTGAAATTTCTCCACCGAACAACAGTTTACTGACAAAATGGTACACCGATACTTACAGGGAGATCGCAAGAATTAAGCGAAGCGACATGGGGGCAGATGGGTTTGAGGATATATTATCAGAGTTTCCCCCAATATTTGAGTGTGCCAAACCACTTTGCAGAGCTATACGAGACATTCTTTTCCCGTATGGGAGCAGGGGAATTACCGTTGATACCCCGCAAGAGCCGCGCTTATACAATCCATTATCGAGGCATATGACGAAGCGATATCTTTGATTGAATGCCAAAGTGATTAGGTGACGGAGGTCGCGGTGCTGTTATGCGATGGAATATTTCGCAGCTGCCATGAAAATCATGATGTACCGCTGTAGATCGCAATTCCAATATTTTCATCAAATGAATGTACTCGCCAAACGTCCTTCTTGTAATTGCATGCTGCCGACGCTGGCGAGAGAGGAGCGAGCCTTATGGGCGAACGGCTGGGTGGATACCCAGGCGATGACCATATCGTACGCTTCGTTGTAGTAGGAGACGTGGACGGTCGAAGCTTTCCACGGTTAGAAAGAGCTATCATTAGGGGGAAGAGCCACGAACTGAAATACGTCTCCATCAAGTCCGTCAAGTAACGGCCGGCATATCTACCCAAGAACATGAGCATGCTGCAGAAGCACAGAAGGTGAGCATAGCTGTTCAGGTCACTAGCTAGGAGTTGCTGTATGGACGCCGAGATGCCGGTGAAGCCGGGGAAGAAGACGCCCACAATGGAGATCTGGGATGCGGCAGTGTGGATTGGCAAAGAACCAGCAGTGTTGAATGCGTTCATTCTGGAGTAGGAGACGTGGTTTGGTTTTCTAAACAGATGGTATTATGTGCAATGGGTTTGCGGCAATTGATACAGTAAGTGATCTAATTGGTAGGGGATTGTATTTTCAGAATTCGGATTTCGTGAGCTGTTCATGTCTCAGAATTCGGAGGGAATCTTGCCTCCTTATATACTGTTGTATTGCAACCAGCGGATCCAACTGCATTCTCAATTGCTATCTATCACCTTCTCTTCCCTCGCATGGGACTAGAGTATGCGAGACGCATTGCCCGTACGCCGCAAATATCTTTGCGAGGTCTGGACGCCAGGGATGTGCCGCAGGATACATAGTTGTCGCTTAGGGTTGAAAACAATGGACGAAGAAAATCTTGTCATAGCTTGCAGTAGTGGGATGACCTAGTTGTGCGTAGCAAAACCACGCATAAAGGAAGTTACATTAAATAAAAAGAAAAGATATACTACGAAAAAGGAGGTTGGTATGCATGGTTGTTCTCGTCACTGATCGGGAGACCTTTGCTCAAAATCGAGACAATTGAGAGAGATTACTTGTAGCTTCTGGTAGTGTGGATACACTAAATTAAGAAAAGAAACGAGGATATTGCAGCTACCAGAAACTTTTGACTGGCGCATTTTAAGTGTTCTGGCACAATGTGTTGGCGTTAGGTGATAATATGGCATGTTCCTTGTTGATGGAAGCTAGCTGATTGGAAAGTGACGAGATTGATTGAGACTGAGAACGAGCTGGCCATCCTGAACTCCGCATTTTTTGCGTTCACTTCCAGGGCCATACGTACAGTACAAGGTCAATCTCAGCATCCTTCAACAACCGGCGTCGGTTCTCGCGACAACGATGGCGTTTCAAGGTAGATGTGAAATATCGTGTTTAAGTCGTTCTTGCAAAGGGGTTCAATCGTGACTAGGTGCCACCCTGAACCAGGGGTTTATTCGCCTACACAACATCAGTAGCTGTGAAGACGGGTAGTAAAATGCGTAGTCACCTTTGCTTATGCAGACGAATATAAGCTGACTTTCTCCGGCCGATTTCTGGGGGTGTGTGAAATGAGGTTTGTTGACAGCGTGGTACAGGTTGGAACATATGGTTCACTTGTTGGTGGCCGAATAAATAACTCTTTCACCTTTTCGAAACGCAATATCAGATGAAGATTCTGGAATAGCAATGACGCTCGGCTTTCAGCGCCAGAAATACACACGATCTCCGTGTAGGAGGGCTGACTTGCTCCAGCGATCCGATAGTGGCCGAAAAGTCCTTAGTAGATTTTGGGCTCCAATGCGTCTAGGCTGAAACGAATCAATTGTCTCTTGGATTCCAATGGCAGATATGGTGTGCTTATCAATAGTCGCAAAATTCCAGTGGTGGATATACAAGGGCGAAAAGGCCCGAGCGAAGGTACTATTACCCAGGCATGCAGAGGCACGACTGGCCTGGGCTATGGCAAGAAGGAATTGGACAGTTGAGCAGTGGAATAAGGTCGTTTGGTCAGATGAAAGTACTGTTGAACG